>JAVKPL010013631.1:0-78061 GCA_032173675.1 Gastrolobium villosum | reverse complement strand
TGTTGGGGGGTTTGGTGAGTGGGATATAGGAGGATCTCACTGGGGATTCCTGTGGTGAAGGATTTCCTTGCCACAGTGGGAGATAGAGTTTTCCATAGACTTGTTGCCTGGTGTGGGGCCTATGTCATTAGCTCCATATCGGATGTCGCCACCGGAGTTGGCTGAGCTGAAGAAACATATTGAGGACCTTTCGGGGAAGGGTTTCATTCGGCCGAGTGTGTCTCCATGGGGAGCCCCGGTCATTTTCGTGAAAAAGAAAGATGGGTCTATGCGGTTGTGCACCGACTACAGGCAGCTGAACAAGGTGACAATCAAGAACAAGTATCCCCTTCCTCGCATTGATAATTTGTTGGATCAGCTTAAGGGAGCTTGTGTGTATTCGAAGATTGATCTCCGGTCCAGATACCATCAGATTCGGGTGAAGCCGGAGGATGTTCCAAAGACTGCGTCTCGTTCGAGATACGGTCACTATGAGTATTTGGTGATTCCGTTTGGACTCACGAATGCACCCGCAGTGTTCATGGATTTTTATGAATAGGATTTTCCAGCCATACTTGGATCAGTTTGTGATCGTATTCATCGACGATATTTTGATTTACTCCAAGACAGAGGAGGAGCATGTCGAGCACTTGAAGATTGTGTTGCAAGTGCTGAAGGATAAAAGGCTGTATGCTAAGCCCTCAAAATGTGAGTTTTGGCTCAAGTCAGTAAAGTTTTTGGGTCATGTGATTTCTGCTGAGGGAGTGGCAGTTGATCCGAACAAGATTGAGGTCGTGCTAGAGTGGGAGAGGCCCAAGACGGTTACTGAGGTGAGAAGTTTTCTGGGATTGGCAGGTTATTATAGGAGGTTTATCAAGGGATTCTCCATGCTAGTGTTACCTTTGACTCGCCTTACTCGGAAGGAGACTCCATTCGTGTGGACTCACGAGTGTGAGGAGTGTTTTCAGGAGTTGAAGGTGAGACTGACAACTACACCTGTGTTGGTCCTTCCTGATCCTGCTGAGGAGATTGAATTGTATACTGACGCCTCCGGAAAGGGGTTGGGATGTGTGTTGATGCAGTTGGGCAAGGTTATTGCTTATGCTTCGAGGAAGTTGAAGCCTCATGAGGAGAACTACCCGACTCATGATTTGGAGTTGGCAGCGATTGTGTTTGCTTTCAAGATTTGGAGGCATCATCTCTATGGCATGAAATTCGCTGTGTTCAGTGACCACAAGAGCTTGAAGTATCTGTTTGATCAGAAGGAGCTGAACATGAGACAGAGGAGATGGATGGAGTATTTGAAGGACTACGACTTTGAGTTGAAGTACCATCCTGGCAAGGCCAATGTGGTAGCCGATGCTTTGAGTCAGAAATCGGTGAGTCTATCCAGTTTGACCATGGGTGATTATGACATCATTGAGCTGTTTCGAGATCTGAAGGTGACCTCGTTATTTGGGGGTGCGCTTCTGGAAATGGAAACCATGCAAGTTAAAAATGAACTCTTAGAAAAGACTAAAGAGGCGCAGGTGCAAAGAGAGTGTTTGGACTATGTGAAGAACCAGGATGGTGTGACCTGGAATGAGGATGGATTACTTATGTTTCAGAAGAGGATTGTGGTTCCTCGAGGTCCTTTGACCGAAGAGGTTATGGCAGAGGCCCATAAGTGCCAGTTTACTATCCACCCTGGTGTTATAAAGATGTATCAGGACTTGAAGATGAATTTCTGGTGGCCAGGTATGAAGAAAGATATAGCGGTATATGTGTCCAAATGTTTGATTTGCCAAAAAGTAAAGATAGAACACCAGAAGCCGTCTGGTAAACTTCAACCTCTTGAGATACCACAGTCGAAGTGGGAGAGTATTTCCACGGATTTCGTGGTGGGATTACCCAAGACTCAGGCTGGTTGTGATTCGATATGGGTCATTGTGGACAGATTGACGAAGTCTACCCATTTTCTTCTAGTAAGGGTGAGCTTCACTACTGAGCAGTTAGCCAGACTTTATGTCCGCGAGATTGTGAGGCTTCACGGGGTGCCCGAGAGTATCATTAGTGATAGGGATCCAAAGTTCACATCTCGGTTCTGGGAGGCGCTGCAGGAGGCTTTTGGTACACAGTTGAGACTGAGTACAGCCTATCACCCTCAGACTGATGGACAGACTGAGCGGACCATCCAGACGTTGGAGGACATGTTGAGCGCTTGCACGCTGGAGCAGGGTTCAACATGGGATAGGTACCTGCCACTGGTGGAATTTTCGTACAATTATAGTTTCCATGCTCACCCTACGAGGCGCTGTATGGTAGGAGGTGTCGGACTCCTACCTGTTGGTCTGAGGTTGGAGATAAAGAGTTATTTGGCTTAGACTTTGTCCAAGATACAACCCAGCAGGTCCAGATGATCAGAGAGAAATTGAAGCAGGCGCAGAATCGCCAGAAGAGCTACTATGATGTCAAGCATCATCCACTAGAGTTCAGTGAGGGTGAGCACGTGCTCGCGAGACTTTCACCTGTAATGGGTGTTGGACGGGCACTCGGAGGGAGGAAGCTGAGCCCGCGATTCATTGGGCCTTACCAGATTCTTGGTAGGGTAGGACCAGTTGCCTACCGGCTTGCCTTGCCTCTGAACTTGGCCAACATTCATGACGTGTTTCACGCGGAGATACATTGCGGATCCTTCGCACGTGGTGTAACCGGATGATGTGGAGGTTCGGGAGAACCTAAAGACTCCCGTCGGACCACTCAAGATTCTCGATCGCGGCGAGAAACGGTTGAGGAGCAAGACCATTCCGATGGTCAAGGTGCAGTGGACTGGACGAACTCCTGAGGAGTGCACTTGGGAGCGTGAGGAAGAGCTTCTCCGGCAGTACCCTGAGTTTCGAGACAGGTATGTTTTTTATTTTGAGGACAAAATCCTTAAAAAGGTGGGGTGAATGTAAGAACTCGCACCATTAATTAAGAAAAAATAATTAAATAAATATGAGAATTAGGAAATAATTCCATAATTGACCCAAATAATTATTATGAGGTTTTAATAATTATAGCAAGTGAGTAATAATGCTGAAAGTCTCTTTTCTAACGAAAAGTGCAGATACCGGTTCTACTTCACGGTATAAGTGCGTACCGGTGAAGTATCCCGGAAAATTATGAAAAGTGAGTATATATTACTAGAATAATATATAGGACTTGTAAAACGAGTTTTAAGTTAAAATAATGAGAACTGGTGCCAGAACTAATATTGTCAGCGTGAAAAACGCATATCGGAAAAGTGTTGCGAAAAAGAGGAGCAAAACCCTAGGTTTTTTTAAAAGACTCAGCAGCTGAGTAGTGTGGCTGCATTTGGGAGTTTTCTTGGAGTCTTAGCTTTCTCTCCAAAGTTTTCACTTTTCTCCTTTTCTCTTCCATTGAAACACCACCCAACCATTAGAGCTCTAGTCTTGTTGAAGGAGAACCCATTGTTGAAGGATTTGGGTGCTTTCTCAATCTTTAAAGTTTCCATTTTTTTCCTGTTCTCAAAAGAATTCAATTTAAACCTAATTATCCCCTTTGTAAATCCATAAATTGATTATAATCCTTGTTATATGTTAATGTTACAATAGCATTCTACAAGTGATCGTGCGCTACTTTCTTCGGTTACATGGCCATTCCTTTTGTCATTTTTATTTTGGTTTCATCGATTTAACTTTGAAATAGGTCACTGTGTACTCAACGCAACTGAATGTATTTTGGGTCTTACCTATATATATACAAATTGGTCTACGCGGTATGTATATATATATATATATATATATATATATATATATATATATATATATATATATTAGGAAACTATGCTTTCGTTCATTCTGGAAAACGTTGGATACATTGGTCACTGTGTACTCACATTGGATACTTTTGGATACTTTTATTATATATATATATATCAATGTTATTACCCAGGGAGCCATTAGAAAAATATGCTTTTGTTTAGAAAAGGATGCTTAGAAAAATATGCTATATGAACCCAAGGAGACGTTATGCTTAGAAAAGTATGTTGTTTCGTTTGTCTATATATATATTCTGTTACCAGGAAGTCTAACTCGTTAGAAAAGTAAGCAATTGATATTATATATATATATATATATATATAAATATAATAAATACAGATATTTTGTGGCTATATTTATATATGTTTATAAGATATTAATTATCTAAAAATAAATAAGTTAAATGGTATATCTTAGAAAAGATCTCCGGTTTGAATTGAAAAAAGAAAAGAAAATAATATCCGATTGCCTTGGAATTTTAGAATATGTATATTGATACTATGATGGTCATTGAACCAGATCTGTGAGTGCATTGGATTCTATTTATGGTGTGGACCCTTGTGATACCGAGTTCGAGTCAAAGGGGCATACGGGTACAGGTAAGCTTTCGTGTCCTCGGTTTAGCCACCGTGTGGTTCCACCATACCCCATGGGCGGATGTGTTATATGCATGCTGTGCTTTCATGCTTTTATATTTGAACTATTTTAAGTTGTTATGTGAAATGGGTTTTAATATGTATGTGTTGTTCCACCTAGATAGCAAGCCTGAGTATGTAACGTTATACAATATGGTGGGGCTGTGGGTGGGTGCAAGTAGCGTCTTGCACTATCTGTAGGATTTAGACGTATTTCCTGCATCTCTCTGGCCTGTAGAATTGATTTGACACACATTACATGATTATCTATTGCATTGCACTTTTTTCATAACTTATATTGTAAACTGTTTTTAGAACTTATATTACACATGAAAGTGAGCTTGGGGTGAAAGTTCCTTGAGGACCCCTTGTCTTACTGAGATTTCTTGCTAGAGATCTCACCCCATGTTTGGGGCATCATTTTAGGTTTAGGTAATGCTGGGGTTGATACCTCGGGCGGCAGGAGACCGGAGCTGACTTAGAGAGTGACTGTTATGCACATACTGGATTTTATTTACTGTTTTTCTGTCTTTAGTTTCAATTATATGATATTCATGTTAAGACACTTTTGATGATGTATCTTGTCTGTGTGAGCATGGGGATTGTCCATGCCACATTTGTTTACGTTGGATATTATGACGAGTCGTAATAATATCTAGCGGGCCACGTTTGTGTTATGAATTTATGAGTCATAAAAGGGTAGCAGTTATGGAGTTTTATTTGTAATGGGATTTATGAGTCATAAAGGGTAGCAGTTATGGAGTTTTATTTTTATGGAATTTATGATTCATAAATTGTTGCGATTTTAGATGTCTTTTGAAATCATATACAGGCGATATTTTGTAAAAAAAATTGGTAATACAACTTGGTAAATTAAATGATGTCATAATTGAATTAAAGAAAAAGTTTTTCCGCATATTAATTAAGCATGGCTTAATACGATGAGGTGTTAATAAATCGGGTATACACGGGGTGTTACAAGTAGCAGAACCAGTATCTGCACTTTTCCTCCGAAAAGCAATTTTCAGCATTATTACTCACTTACTAAAATTATTAAAGCCTCATAATAATTATTAGGGTCGATTATGGAATTATTTCCTAATTCTCACATTTAATTAATCAATTTTCTTGATTAACAGTGCGGGTTCTTACATTCACCCCACCTTTTTAAGGATTTTGTCCTCAAAATCAGAAACATACCTGTCTCGAAACTCGGGGTACTGCCGGAGAAGCTCGTCCTCTCGCTCCCAAGTACACTTCTCAGGAGTTCTTCTAGTCCACTGCACTTTGACCATCAGAATGATCTTGCTCCTCAGCTTCTTCTCACCACGATCGAGAATCTTAAGTGGTCCGACGAGAGTCTTTAAGTTCTCCCAAACTTCCACATCATCAGGTTGCACCACGTGCGAAGGATCTGCTACGTACTTTCGAAACTGATACACGTGAAAGTTGGTAGGCAAGGCAAGCCGATAGGCAACTGGTCATACCCTACCAATGATTTGGTATGGCCCAATAAATCGCGGGCTCAGCTTCCTCACTCTGAGGGCCTGACCAACACCGGTGACAGGTGAAAGTCTCACAAACACATGCTCACCCTCACTGAACTCCAGTGGACGATGCTTGACATCATAGTAGCTCTTCTGGCGATTCTGCGCCTGCTTCAGCTTCTCTCTGATTATCTGGATCTGCTGGGAGGTTTCTTTGACAAAGTCCAAGCCAAAAGGCTCCTTGTCTCCAACCTCAGACCAGCAGGTAGGAGTCCGACACCTCCTACCATATAGTTCTTCGTAGGGCGCCATGCCCAGGCTAGCATGAAAGCTGTTGTTGTACGAAAACTCAATCAATGGCAGGTACCTATCCCATGCTGAACCTTGCTCCAAAGTGCAAGCCCTCAACATGTCCTCCAATGTCTAGATGGTCCTCTCATTCTATCCGTCAGTCTGAGGGTGATAGGCGGTACTCAATCTCAACTGCATACCAAAAGCTCGCTGCAGCGCCTCCCAGAACCGAGATGTGAACTTCGGGTCCCTATCACTGATGATACTCTCGGGCACCCCGTGAAGTCTTACAATCTCGCGAACATAAAGTTTTTCCAATTTCTCTGTAGTGAAGCTCACCTTTACTGGAAGAAAATGGGAAGACTGCGTCAGTCTATACACAATGACCTAGATAGATTCACAACCCGCCTGAGTCTTAGAGAATTCCACCACGAAGTTCATGGAAATACTTTCCCACTTCCACCATGGTACTTCGAGAAGTTGAAGCTTACCGGACGGTTTCTGATGCTCAATCTTCATCTTCTGGCAAATCAAACACTTGGACACAAAAACAACAACATCCTTCTTCATACCCGGCCACCAGAAGTTCTTCTTCAGGTCTTGATACAACTTAGTAGCACCAGGGTGGATAGAAAATTGGCCCTTATGAGCCTCGGCCATAACCTCTTTGGTCAACGGACATCGAGGAACCACGATCCTCTTTTGAAACAACAGAAGTACATCCTCATTCCAAGACACACCGTCTTGGTTCTTCACGTAGTCCAGGCACTCTCTCTACACTTGTGCCTCTTTGATCTTTTCCAGCAGCTCATTCACAACGCCTGCTGCTTCCATCTCGAGAAGTGCACCCCTACACGGAGAGGTCACTGCCAGGTTTCAGAAATTCTCAACCACACCAAAATTATAAAGCAACAAACTGGATAGGTTCTCATATTTCCGGCTCAAAGCATCCGCTACCATATTAGCCTTGCCAGGATGGTACTTCAACTCAAATTCGTAGTCCTTTAGGAACTCAATCCATCTCCTCTGTCTCATGTTCAGCTCTTTCTGGTCGAAAAGATATTTCAAACTTTTGTGGTCACTGAACACTACAAACTTCATACCAAAAAGATAATGCCTCCAAATCTTGAAAGCAAAAACAATGGCCGCCAACTCCAAGTCATGAGTCGGGTAGTTCTCCTCATAAGGCTTCAACTGCCTCGAAGCATAAGCAACAACTCTACCGGTCTGCATCAAAATGTAGCCTAGCCCTTTTCCAGAAGCATCACAGTAAAGCTCAAACTGCTCATCAGAATCAGGAAGGATCAATACAGGTGCGGTAGTCAATCTCTCCTTCAACTCCTGAAAGCATTCCTCACACTCGTGAGTCCACACAAATGGAGTCTCCTTTCGGGTAAGGTGAGTCAACGACAAGACCATCTTGGAGAATCCCTCAATGAACCTCCTGTAGAACCCAGCCAAAGCCAAGAAACTCCTAACTTCAGAAACAGTTTTGAGTCTCGCCCAATCCATCACTGCCTCAATCTTGTTGGGATCCACTGCAACTCCCTCAGCGGAAATCACATGCCCAAGAAACTTCACGGACTTGAGACAAAACTCGCACTTTGAAGGCTTAGCATAAAGCTTCTTCTCCTTCAGCATTTGCAGCACAATTCTCAGATACTCAGCATGCTCCTCCTTCGTCTTGGAGTAAATCAAAATATCATCAATGAAGATGATCACAAACTCGTCCAGGTACGACTGGAAGATCCAGTTCATGTATTCCATGAACATTGCAGGTGCATTGGTGAGTCCAAACAGAATCACCAAATACTCAAAGTGACCATATCTCGAACAAAATGCGGTCTTAGGAACATCCTCCGGCTTCACCCGAATCTGATGGTATCCAGACCAGAGATCAATCTTCGAATACACGCAAGCACCCCTGAGCTGATCCAACAAATCATCAATACGCGGAAGGGGATACTTGTTCTTGATTGTCACCTTGTTCAGCTGTCTGTAGTCGGTGCACAATCGCATTGTCCCGTCCTTCTTCTTCAAAAAGATGACTGGTGCTCCCCACGGAGACACACTCGGTCGAATGAGATCTTTCGCAAAAAGATCCTCGATGTTCTTCTTCAGCTTCGCCAACTCCGGTGGCGACATCCGATATGGAGCTAATGAAATAGGCCCCACACCAGGCAACGGATCTATGGAGAATTCTATCTCCCTCTGTGGCGGAAACTCTGGAATCTCCTCAGGAAACACCTTGAGGAATTCCCTCACCACAAGAATGCAAGTGATATCCTCCTGTGTCCCACTCACCAAACCTCCCAACATGACATAACCATATGCCCCTGCTATCAAGGCTCTCCTAGCCTGCAGCAACGAAATATATGGCGAGGAATTGGCTGTGGAGTCACACGGAGACATCACCACTCGCTTGGCACAACAGTTAATCATCACACAATTCCTGGACAACCAATCCATGCCCAGAATAATCTCCAAGTTGGCCATCGGCAATCCTATCAGATCCACCGAGAAATCACGGCCATCCCACTGAAATGCCACATCGTGATGAACAATGGTAGAATCACACCTTTCTCCGATGGCGATGGTCACCCGCAACGGTGGAGAAAGCACAGACATGGGCAACTCAAGCCCCACAGCAATCGGGGTAGCAATAAAGGAATGTGTAGCCCCGGAGTCAAACAAGACATCAACCGAGGATCTACCAATGGTAACAGTACCTCTGACCAGGTTCGAAACTCTGTCCGACTGCTGCCGATCTAAGGTGTAAACACGTCCAGTAGCAGGTGGCACTGCAAGTGCCGCTGGCGGCAAAAGGGGAACCATCTGCAATGGAACTTCCTGTACTACAGAAGCTCTCGTCGTCAACGATGGACAATCTCTGGAGTAGTGGCTCTGCTTGCCACATTGGAAGCATATCAACTGGCCTGAAGAACACGACACAAAATGAATCTTCCCACATCCCGAGCATCTGGGAGCATGAGGTGTCATTGTACTCCCCTGAGCAGAAGTCCTCTTAAACTGATTTGATGCTTGTTGAGTCGCCATCGGCTTTCCCTTGCCTTTGCACCCAAACTTCCTGTCCCTCCAGGAAGTGGAACTACCAACTACCTTCGTCTCAGCAACCTTGGCCCTCTTAGCCTTGCTCGCGCTGCAGAAATCCTCGATGTCCCGACACTGCTGGACCAGTGTCCCGAAGTCTCTCGAAGCAGAACCAGCGAGGTGATCAGCAATATCCTCATTAAGTCCTCTGCAAAACTTAGCAGCCAAGAAGATGGGAGTAGGCCTCTCCATCCGAAAGTAAGCAAACTTAACCAGCTCATTGAACTTGGCCAGGTACTCGTTAACAGACAACGAGCCCTGCACCAACCTGTCAAACACCCCTGCTTCCTCTCCTCTGCATCATAAGGGAAGTACCGACCCAGAAAGTAATCCTCGAAGAATGGCCATGTCATCACATGACCTTGTATCTCAAAAGCATGAGAGGTGTTCGTCCACCACTCATGGGCATCGCCCTCCAGCATGTAGGTTGTAAACATCAGCTTCTGCGGGTCAGTGCACTGTATAACCCAAAAGATCTTGTCCAACGCCTGAAGCCATCTCGCTGCAGCAATAGGATCATAAGACCCATCAAAGGTAGGTGGCTTATGCTTACGGAAAGCATTCAGTCGGCGGTCAATAACATAACGATCCTCAGCATGCTCCACATAGGGCTCCATCACCCCAGTAACCTGACTAGTGCCCTCAACATGGCTCTGGCTCTCATCATGAAGATCAGGTAGAGCTGGAGGCTATGGTTGCGGTGGAGGAAACTGACCAACAGCAGGTCCAACCCTCGTCTCCTCCAACATGACTCTCATCATAGTCATGTTCGGCAGGCGGTTGGCCTCCAATACATCCTCAGTGGCCTTCCTGTTCGCCTCTCTGACGGCGTCCAGAATGGCCTGGTTTGCCATTCTTATAGCCTCCTGGTCGGCTTGTCGGGCTGCCTGCATCTCAGCAATACGGCCAGGACTGCACGTGGATTGACGTTTCTTATATCAATTAATTTTGATTTTTAAGATTGGATTTTATTTTTATTTTATTTTTAATTTATCTGTGGTTTTTGAACAGTGCTACTAATCTCTTTTCTGAGTTGTATGCGAGGTAAATTACCAGAATTTCCACTTGATTTGGAGATTACAAAAACTGAAAAGAGAAACAGAAAACTTCCTCGGAAGAAGCTTTCATTCAACGAGTTAGGAATTCTGTCTGAAGAAGCACACACCATGGCAGGAAACAATGAAGCGAATAATCCACTCATGGATACTATTCTGACGCCATCGTTCAACAGGACAAACTCGAGCATTGTTCAGCCTGATGTTGCCAACAACAATTGGGAGCTCAAGTCTTCCAATATTCAATTAGTGGAGAGAGCTCAGTTTGGTGGAGAGGAGAATCAGGTTCATAGAAAGATTCCTGATGATTTGTGACTCAACTAAACATCCTCAGGTGTCCAATGATGCAATCCGGTTGAGGTTGTTCCCTTTTTCCCTTAAGGGGAAGGCTCTTAATTGGTTGGAAAGACAGCCTGCAAGAAGCATTCCTTCATGGGAAAATTTATCACACAAGTTCTTTGCTGATTTATTCTCAATGGAGTGATACAACCAGATGGTGAATGATATCACCAATTTCACTCAAGCTGAGGGTGAAACTATATGTGCAGCATGGAACCGATTTATAGATCTCATGAGCAGATGTCCTCATTATCCCATGACCACTGGTAATCAGGTGAGAATCTTCTTCAACGGTTGTAAACCTGAAATTCAGATGGTGTTGAATGGTGCAGCAGGTGGCACTATTAAATCCTTGAGAGCAAATAAAACTCTTGAGTTGATTGAAAGAATGGCTGCAAATGAAAATAAAGGTTTGTTATCCAAGCCTAAGAGAGGTATCCTTCAACTGGAAGGTAATGATGTGGTGATGGCTGAAAATAAATTATTATCTCAGCAAATAGCCAACTTGACCTCAAGGCTTGATAAAATGCAGCTTTCTGGTATTCAAGCTCAAGTTATCGCTGTTATTTGTGAATATTGCAAGGACAATCATGAGTCTAATGAATGTCCTTCCTTTATGGCTTCTGATTCTCCTCAATAAATGCAAGTGAATGAGATTTGGTATGATCAGAGACCTCAGCTGCATTTTTCTAATGGAGGGAGTAATTATCAAATGAGGATTCAAGGCATTGGTCTTGATTTCCAATCAAACAACTACTTGCAGCCTCCACCAATCCAAACCAAGGAACCTTCTGATTTGGAGAAGTTAGTAGGACAAATGGCTCAACATTCTAGTGCCTTCATGGAGGAAACTAGAGCCAACACCAAAAATACAAATGCATCTATCCGGAATTTGGAAAATCAAATTGGCCAACTGGCTATGCAAATTGCTGATAGAACTCCAGGAACTTTTCCTAGTAACACAGTTACTAATCCGAAGAAAGATTATATGGCCATCACAATTAGAAGTGGTAAAATACTTCCATCTCGTGAGGTTGAAGAGAAGCTAGATACTGCAGGTGAGCCTGAAAAACCTATTGAAGTGGTGAAGCCAGTTGAAAAAAAGAAATTTGAGTTGAGTCCTAAATATGTGAGAGCCATGGCACCTTATCCTGAAAGATTCAAGCAGGACGCTCAGAAGCAGCATTATGCTAAGTTCCTAGATATTTTCAAAAATCTTCACATTAATATTCCATTTGATGAAGCCTTGTCTAATATGCCCAATTATGCCAATTTTATGAAGGACCTCTTATCAAGAAAACACAAGCTGCAGGAATGCCAAACGGTGACACTCACTAAGGATTGTAGTGCTATTATTACAAAGAAGTTTCCTTCTAAGCGTCATGATGCAGGGAGTTTTAATATTCATATTTCCATTGGAAAAAAAAATGTTGGCAAAGCTTTGTGTGATCTTGGGGCAAGTATAAATTTGATGTCTTTGTCCGTCTATAGATCTTTGGCAATATCCGAGCTCAAACCTACTATGGTTTCCTTGCAACTTGCTGACAAATCTTTAAGGAAACCCAGTGGAATAATTGAAGATGTCCTAGTGAAAGTGGACAAGTTCATCTTCCCAGCAGATTTTGTAGTGTTGAACATGGAAGGGGGAAATGAAATGCCTCTTTTGCTGGGTAGACCTTCCTTGGCCACTGCTCGGGCTATGATTGATGTTGAACAAGGGAAGCTCGAGTTAAGGATGAACGATGAGACTATCACCATCAATGTCTTTGATTCTATAAGACAAGCTTCTGATGAAGGTGATTGTTTCAGACTTGGTGCTTTAGAAGAAGTGGTGGAAGAAGAGAAATCTTCTATTCAAGAGCTTGAGGAAGAACTTGAGGTGCATGAGATTATTCCTGTTAAGGAAGAAAAAATGTAACATTTGAGGTTCTTGAAAAGAAAGATGATGACAAAGAAGATGGTGTCACAAAAGTGGAGTTGAAGGAGCTTCCTGAAACTCTAAAAGATATCTTCTTGGGTGATAAGGAGACGTACCCTGTTATCATTGACAAAGAATTGCCTTCTTTCCATAACCACAAAATTCTTAATGAGGATGATGTCAAACATGTGAGGAAACCTCAAAGAAGGTGTAATCCTACAAAGAAGAAGGCAATGAGAAAGAAAGTGGTGAAACTCTTTGATACTAGTTGGAAGATGTATGTGGATTACCAGAGAATGAAGGCCCCCAAAAGGAGAATCTATGAGAAGAGACACCGAGACTCTTTCTTTCAGAGAAAACAATACTTCAAAGAATTCTTCACAGTTGGAATCAAATATGGGAATGGTGGTTCATGCCTTGATGCATCCTGAACCACCAGATCCTCCATTTGCTGAGTCATCCCATGCTGCTGAGGGGGATGACATGGAGGATTGATTAAATCTCCTTGCTGTCGGAGATTTATTGTATATTAGTTTACTTTTCTTTTTAGTACTTTTTCTATTTTATTATGACCTTAGATTGATGTTATGGTCATTTAGCTTCTTTGTGTTGGTATATTTCCTAAACATTCTGATGTTTTCTTGTGTGCATTATAGTTTATCCTATATGCCGCAGTTTGTTCCATGGTGCAGGTTTTTCATCCATCTTTTGGTTTGATTATTGCTGGGGACAACAATTCTTTAAATCTGAGAATGATAGGCTTTGGGAAAGCATCTTGGAACTGCAATTCTTTTATCAGGGGAGATATTCTAAACTCTTTTAATTCTTTTTTAGTTATTTTAGTTAGTTATTTTGTGTTCCTCTTTAATTAAAAAAATATTGATATGTTTTTCAAGCAATTCTCAGGTTTAAATGTACTTATCTAGTTAATTTGCTTGACTAAATTCTTGGAAATATATTGCATGACATTCTGGCATGACATTGCATAGGTATAATTGGATTACATGATTTCTCGTTTGTCTGAACTAATGTGAAATTCTGATAATGTCTGAGGTCAATTTTATTGAAATAATGAGATCTGATGCCAGAACTGATACTGGCTATGGAAAAGCGTGTACCGGAAAGGTACTCAGAAAAACAATATAAAAAAATGATAATTCTTGTAAAATTGAGTAGGTTAAGAATCCTGAGTTTGGGATTAAAATGTTAAGCGTAGCAATTAAAGTTAATACTGCGTGTTTAAAACTTAACCGCCTATAAATAGGCCCTTTAAGGCACAAAACCCTAGGTTGCTGTTATTCGCTACGTAGAGGGTGGTTGACCAGTTTGCTTAAACACTATTTTCATGGCTTCTTCTCCAAGCTTTGAGCTTTGAGGCCATTTCTTTCACCTATTCTTCTCCTAAGCACTTGGTTGAGTGAGTGAGACGGTAAAGAGTGCTTCTTGCTGGTTTGGGTTGCTGTGAGAGGAGTTCTTGTTGCTGTTTTTGAGTTGGGGAAGGGTGTACACCTTTTGCTTGGCATTTGTGGTGTCAAGGAGTCACCTTTTGTTGCAAGAACCCTCCTTTGAGAAGCATTTTCGTGCACTGTGTGTGAGGTCAGATTTGGGAGCTGGTTGTGAGCTCCAAGAACTATTTGGTTTTTGTTTTGAAGCTTTGGGTAAGTTCCCTCACTTGATGATGTGTTTTAATGGCTTAAAGGTGAAGTATTTGCATGTTAAGGGTAAAATGAAGTAACCAACCTGTGTATGAACATAAATGTGCCTAAAAATGCATGCTTTAACGTGTTGAAGTGTTAAAAATGGAACCTTGGAAGGATATCTTCGCGAAATGCAGAAACTGCATTCTATCGTGAGATATCCGGATATTTGTCGAACAGATATCCGGATATTAGATATCCGGATATGGTATACGGATATTGTATATCCGGATATGGTCAGTAAGATATCCGGATATTGCATATCCGGATATGCCCCGAGGAATATCCGGATATTCTGGAATTTCGAAGAACAATAGCGTTACTGTGCATACAGTAGGCTATTGGGGGTTTGTGGACCCTAGATTGATGAAGTGGAACTCCTGTAATTAATGAAATAAGTCAGAATCAAGTGATTAAGGGCTTATGGCTTGGTATGGAGCCTTAAGACGTAAAACGTAAAAGAAAGGCGTTGTCTTTAAGTTGTATGCTTGTGGTGCATAATTATTGATATAGTGTTGGTCCATATCAGATTGTGATTCTGCTGTGTTTGGAATTTGAGCTGTGGACTCTTGGCTTTGGGTGTTAGCTTGCAAGGTAAGCTTTCGTGTCCTCGGTTTAGCCATGTTGTGGTTCCACCATGTCCCATGAGGGTATGGTTTTATGCATGATGTGTTACATTCTTTTGGATATATGAAATGTTGATTGAACTTTACATGTAATGGCTTTTAATATGCATGTGTTGTTCCATCTTGACGGTAAGCCTGAGTATGTGGCGTCATACGATACGGTGATCCGGGGTGGATGCAAGTGGTGTCTTGCACTATATGTAGGAGATAGATGTATTCATGCATTTCTCTGTCCAGTAGAATAGTATTGACACACATGACATGATTATTTGCTGCATTGCACTATTTTAGAACTGATGATGATGAACTGTTTTTAAACTTATATTGTACATGTAAGTGAGCTTGGGGTGGAAGATCCTTGAGGATCCCTTTTTTTACTGAGATTTCTTGTTTAGAGATCTCACCCCACGTTTGGGGAATGCTTATTTCAGGTTCAGGTAGTATGGGGAATGATGTCTCTGGCGGCAAGAGGCCAGAGCTTGATTGATGATTATGTTATTATTTCTTTGATCATAGCATGACTGGATTGGATGCTGTTTATGGTTTCTGCACCTTTATTATTATGTTGTTGATGTTGAGACTGATGTTGGGCTTTGTTGCCTTATTTGTGTGAGCATGGGGTTTGTCCATGTCACTTATTGTTAGTGCTTCGAGCTGAGTTGTATAATCTGATAGTTGGTCCGGTCTACGTATTGTAGTTCCGTGACTAGAGACTAATGCATATGTTAATTATTGAATGACATATTTCAGTTAGCTGTTTTATTGCAATTACATACAGGCAATACTTTTATTGATTAATAAGCAAGTTGGTAATGATAATGGCATCATAATTGAAAAGAAAAAGATATTCCGCATTTTTAATTAAGCGCAGCTTAATACGATAGTATGATAACATTAAGGTGCCTATGTCAAGAAATAGAATGTTTCTGTTGAACATTCAACATTATATTGCAAAGTGTCTCAAAGCCTGCTACAAGGATGCATCTTGGTTGTGGCATCTACGATTCGGACACCTCAACTTTTGTGGTCTTGAGTTGCTATACAAGAAGGAGATGGTGAGAGGATTGCCTTCCATCAGTCAACCTGACCAGCTACGTGAGGATGTCTACTTGGGAAGCAATGTCGAAATAGCTTTCCAAAGGAGTCTCTTTCAAGAGCCAACAAGCCACTCGAGCTCATACATACAGATGTTTGTGGACCATTGAAGCCAAGCTCACTCGGTAAGAGTAATTACTTTATTCTCTTCATAGATGATGTCTCAAGAAAGACGTGGGTGTATTTCCTAAAGCAAAAAATCAGAGGTGTTTGGAGTCTTCAAGAAGTTCAAGGCTAGTGTGGAAAAAGAAAGTGGATGCGAGATCAAAGCAATGAGATCCGATCGAGATGGAGAGTTCATTTCTAAAGAATTCCTAGAACTTTGTGATGATAATGGAATCCGAAGGCCTTTAACCGTTCCAAGAAGCCCGCAAAAAAATGGAGTAGCTGAAAGGAAGAATAGAACCATTCTCAACATGGCGAGGAGCATGCTCAAGAGCAAAAAGATGTCGAAGGAGTTCCGGGCTGAAGCAGTTACAACTGCAGTCTACCATTTAAACCGCTCGCCAACAAGGAGCGTGTGGGGAAAGACACCACAAGAAGCATGGAGTGGAAGAAAGCCTGGGATCTCCCACTTGAGAGTGTTTGGAAGCATAGCCTATGCACACATCCATGATGATAAAAGGTCCAAGCTTGATGACAAAAGTGAGAAGCTTATCTTCATTGGGTATGACTCTAACTCTAAAGGCTATAAACTTTACAATCCTAACAATGGAAAGACCATCATTAGCTGAGATGTGGAATTCAATGAAAAAGAAGAATGGAATTGGGGTCTAAATGATGAAAACTACAACTTACTTCCCAAATTGATGGAAGATGAAAAGATGGAGCAACCAAGGATGGAGCAAGAAAGAGAAGAGAGCATGACTCCCCCAACTTCACCAATCAGAAGTCAACAACAAGAACCATTGTCATCTGGAAGTTCAAGTGAAAGAGAACCACGCTTCAAGAGCTTGCAAAAACTTTATGAGGTAACAGAAAATCAAGATAATCTCATTTTATTTTGTCTTTTAGCTGATTGTGAGCCTGTAAGTTTTGAAGAAGTTGTTCAAAGCAAGAAATGGAGTAATGCTATGGAGGAAGAAATCAATGCGATTGAAAAGAATAAAACATGGGAGTTGGCTTCACTTCCAAAAGGGCACAAGGCAATTGGTGTAAAGTGGGTCTACAAAGCTAAAAGGAATGCCAAAGGAGAAGTTGAAAGATACAAAGCGCGATTGGTGGCAAAGGGCTATAGTCAACGAGCAGGAATCGATTATGATGAGGTATTTGCTACTGTTGCTCGCTTAGAAACTATTAGACTAATAATTTCTTTGGCAGCCCAAAATAAATGGAGTAAACACCAAATGGATGTAAATTCAGTATTTTTGAATGGAGTACTTGAAGAAGAAGTGTACATCGAGCAGCCAGCTGGGTATGAAGTCAAAAGATAAGAAGATAAGGTATTGAAGTTGAAGAAGGCACTCTATGGGCAAAAAGCAAGCACTAAGAGCTTGGAATAGTTGAATTGACAAGTATTTCCAAGAGAATGGTTTCACCAAATGCCCTTATGAGCATGCACTTTATGTAAAGCTTATAGTGAGATTGGAGACACAAATAAACACCACTGGGTTTGTGTTCTATATGGGTAAGAGAGTGCATTGCAAGAAAGGAGGTGCATATAAAGTATGTGAAGTCTATAAAGTATGTGAAGAGCAAGCTGCAGATATCTTCACCAAGCCACTGAAGAATGAAGACTTTGTCAAGATAAGAAGATTGCTTGGAGTTACAAAATCAAGTTTAAGGGGGGCGGGGGGGTGTTGGAAATTTAAATTGTTTTGGGTTAATAGTTGGTTGGCCCAAATTCTAGAATAGTCTAATAGTTTTTTGTATGGCCCAAATACTCAAGAGGTGTGTCTCTAGATATCTCCATAGAATGCTTGGAACTAGAGACTATAATAAATGTATAGTATAAGAGTTTGTAGAGAATTCTCTAGAAGGCAAACTGTAGCCCTTAGATGTGAATTATGATGGCACAATCTTAGCCATTGGTTAAGGGGTGCTACTAGTATAAATAGGTGGGTCCTCTACCATTTTGTATCAAGCCAAGAAGAAACAAGAGTTTAGTAGTAATGCAGATAAGTTATCTGCATTTATTCCCAAAACAATGTCGTTTTGGTATTGAAATCTTAAAAAATTATAAATATAAAGACTATTATAACCCTGAAATAAATTTAGAATATAAAAACACCATGATTTCTGCCCCAAAACGATGTCGTATTGGGCTTACTGCAGTTAACTTATCTGCAGTAACTGCAGAAAAAGCAAACCCTTTAATTTTTGACTTGATTTCATGCAACTTCAAATTTTGAAATGGCCATTGGCCGGTATTGTCCTTAAAAATCTTTTTATTGGATTCTCTAGATGAATTATCTCTCGTTCTAATTTTTCTCCTTTAAAAGGATTGTATTTAATTACAACGACTTATTTGTAAAACTAATGTAAATGTTCTGATTTCTTTTTGGGGATATTATTTTACATGAATTAATATTGGAATGATATTTTTTATTCGATTTCAGGAAGATCTCTCTCGGTGTCCCTATTTTTTTCTCTGGGATGTATTTAATTAGAATGAGTTATTTGTAAAACTGATATTTTTTTTTGTCTTAAAAGGTTTCCGGATATTATGTAAATCGAATTGATTTACAATTTGACTCACTTACAACAATTAATTTTTGAATTGATTTAATGCAATATCGAATCTCGTAATGATATTGCAATCAAAAACCTTTTAACTGATCTATCAAACAAAATCTTTTAAGTGGAACATGAACAAGATTTCTCACCGTTGTAAAACCCGGCCCGACCTGGCCGGGTCGACCCGGAACTCGGTGACCCGGTCAAATCCGGCTAAATCCGATGACCCAGTGACCTGCTGACCTGGCCGGGTCATGCATTAAAAAAATCAAAATTGTTTCATCTTATCTGAAAAAAATGTAGAACTCATTGCAAAAACTTTTTATAATTTTATTTGCTCGTATACTCTTCTACAATGACCTCAAAATTTCAGTTTCCAATACTGAAGCAATTTGCGGAATAATAAATTAAGAGAATGTGACATATGTTATTTTAATGTAGTTGAATTTGAAAAATATGAGTTCAATGTCATTGAGAGGTATATTTATGGGGACTTTGAGTTGCAATTAAAAGTGACATAGTAATAATGTGCATTTTTACTTATTTGTGCTTCATGTCTTTGAGATTATTTAGTGAACCTTGATTAATTCATTTTAGATATGAAAATTTTATTTGAATTTATATGTTCATATATATATATATATATATATATATATATATATATATATATATATATATCTATATCCGGGTCAACCGGTCCGACCAGTGACCCGCCGGTCCGACCAGTGACCCAGTAACCCAGTATCCCGACCGAGTCTACCCGGGTCGGGTTTAATAACATTGATATTTCTTTCCTGAATCTTTCTCCAATTTGAATACCCTGCCTTAACTATAAATATAAACCACAAACAGTTAAGACACCACACTTGAAAGTAAACTGGCCTTGAAGGCCGATGCATGTAAGGTGGAAAAACAAAACTTTTTCACGCGGAAACATACATGCACATAGAAATTCATGCTTTAGGACAACATGATGTTACCTTGTTTTGGCCTGATCAGTCAGGGAGATCAATTGTCAGGTCTGAAGGGTTCAAACCCTCTAATGTTGATCCACACCACCATTCGTCAATGATGCAAGAACACTTTCTTGAAAGCCACCAGATGATCACCACAATGAGGCTTGCTATGCGCTCAATTGGTGAAGGTGGAGGCTAGGTATTGTGTTTGGAAAGGTGTAGTGAACTACCCTACAGAATGGTGCATGAGATGAAGGAGTGTAGGCTAGGTTTTGTGAAAAACCCTAAGGAGAAGAACCACCCAAGTGATGTTGCGCACAAGAGAGTTGAAAGAATGATTTAATTAAATCAAATTTTTCTTTCAAACTCCTTTGAAAGTGGCGCACAAAATCAAGAAGAATAAGGTTGGGTTGTTGCAAATCAAATCTAGCCAAAACCTCCAATCTTATCCTCATGAAACTAAATTCAAACCTATTCAAACTTTGATTTAAAAACCATCATATGGTTACCCATTTCATGTGCAATATTCAGCCCAAAAGGGTCCAAATATGTTGAGTAGTTGCATTCAAAATTTGAACCAACTCACCCACTTATTCTCTCAACTACCAAATTTGATTGGAGCTTTGTTTGAATGACAAGATGACATTCTTATCCACTAAACTTGCGCCCCAAATCTGCCCTTGGTGATCTCCAAAGATCTCCTCTTGATACAAGGGATCTGTTCCAACAAGATCTCATCTTATCCTTTTGTTATGAAACAACTTTTCATAGCCAATTCAAATTCGAATTCAAACACTTGAATTCAAATGTTCAAACATTCAAATTCAAAATTCAAAATTTAAATTTCAGAATCCAATCTTAAATTTCAAATTTCAAATTCAAAATTTGAATTTCAAAATTCAAATTCCAAATTCAAATTTCAAAATTCAAATTTCAAATTCAAAATTCAAATGTTTGATTATTAATTTAACTAATTAAATTAATTAGTAATGTCTTGGACTATCCAAGCCCATTACAAAGCTCCATGCGCCCTCCACCCTTTTAGGTGGGCTTCCAAACAGCTTCTTGGGCTAACAACCATTATTAGGCCCAATACCTTTAAAGCTAGTTCATCATGACTACAAGGTGTTAGTGTGTGACCCATTAAGTCCAACTTAGCTTCTGATATAACTGGGCTTGGGCCCAACAGGCCCACGACCTAATTAATGACAACACAGAGCACTAGTAATGCTTTGTTGCCCCAGAACTAGTCAGATTAATGACTTGATCATCCTATTGCACATATTTGGTTACCGTATGTATTTCCCTTCGTCTCGGTTATCTTCCCATTAATCTAGGGTAAGGCAATGTACCAACCCCTGCGGTTTAGGGTAAGCTTTATTCGAAATAGGGAATCTTCAATTTACTGACTCTAAAGGCAGATCATCTCACGATCTCTTTTACTATGCATAGTGTAAGAACCCACACCGCTAATTAAGGTAATTAGCGAATTAATTATGATAATTAGGAAATAATTCCATAATTGACCCTAATAATTATTAATGGGCTTAGATAATTATATTGAGTGAGTAAAAATGCTGAAAGTCGCTTTTCGGAAGAAAAGCGCAGATACCGGTTCTGCTACTCGGTATAAATGCGTACCGGAAAAGTATCCCGGAAAATTATAACGAACGCATGATAATTACTAGAATATTATGTAGGACTTGTAAAACAAGTTTCAAGTCAAAATGACGTAATCTGATGCCAGAACTGATACTGGCTATGGAAAAGCGCGTACCGGAAAGGTGCTCCGAAAAATAAAATAAAAATATGACAAATCTTAGAAAAATGCGTAGGTCTAGAATCCGAAGTTTGGGATCAAGATCTTTTACTTTGCGATTAAGGCTAATACTGCGCGTTTAAGTGGATTGCCTATAAATAGACACACTAAGGGCACACAACCCTAGGTTTACTATTCAGAACTTGACTTGTGGCTGCAGCTGCCACCCTCCTTCTTCTTCTTCTTCTTCTTCTTCTTCTTCTTCTTCTTCCTTCTTCATTCCTTAGCCAAGTTATCACCTTTCATACTTGTTTAAACATTTGTGAAGGTGAGAGTTAACCTTGGGGCTGCATTGTGGCCATCATTCTGAGTTGAGAAAGCTGTGTGTGTGTAGTTAGTGAGCATGAGTTTGGAGCTTTAGTGATGGCTACCTTGTGGTAGTCATTGTGAGCTTCAAAGTGCCTTCTTGTGGTGCAAGAACCCACCTTGAAGTGCCATTTTCGTGCTCCTACTTAGGCTGAGTTTGAGGAACCTTGGGAGAGCTCCAAGAGCACAACTTGCCTCTGTTTTGAACCTTGGTAAGTTACCTCACTATGATCATGGATTTAAATGCTTAAAAATGGAAACTTGATGCATGTATTAAGCTAAGTTAATAACTTAAGGGTGGGGTAGGTTAAACACACCTAGAAATGCATGTTTAAGTGCCTTTAATCGGTTAAAAAGTTGAACCTATGGATTGGATACTCACGAAATGCAGAAAATGCATTCTGTCGTGAGATATCCGGATATTGTTGGGCAGATATCCGGATATCAGTATCCGGATATGATATCCGGATATCCATATCCGGATATGGGGACAGCAACGAACCTGTTTCGGTAAAAATTCGATATCTTGAGCTACAGAGCTCCAAATCGAGTGCCGTTTGGACCTATGTGTAGCTAACACATAAGGCTGTAACCCTGTAAAATTTCGTAGCCATTGGATAAGTGGTTTGATCTCAGTGTTAGTTTAAAGTCGCATCTTGGGTGCTGGAAATTCAGTTGGCAGCAGTCACTTTGCGAAAATCATAACCGGAGTTATACAACTCCGATTGAGACATAAGATATGTCGTTGGAAAGCTTGTGAGGTCTAGTTTAACATATTAAAATCTCAGAATTTTTGGTAAAGAATTACAACTGCAGTTTTAATAAAATGGAACCTTGGGAGTGATATCTCGCGAAATGCAGAAACTGCATTCGGTCGTGAGATATCCGGATATTTGTCGAACAGATATCCGGATATTGATATCCGGATATGGGTACTGGGTATCCGGATATGGTATATCCGGATATGGTCAGTGTGATATCCGGATATGGCATATCCGGATATGTCCCTTATGATATCCGGATATCCTGGGATTTCGCAGGTAGCTGTGCTGTGTGAACAGTAAGCTATTGGGGGTTTGTGGACCTTAGATTAAGGAAGTTGAACTTCTGTAATTAATAAACTAAGTCAGAATCACATGATTAAGGGCTTATGGCTTTGTTGGAAGCCTTGAGACGTAAAACGTAAAAGAAAGGCGTAGTCTTTAAGTGGTATGCTTGTGTTGCATAAATTAATGATATATTATTGGTCCATATCAGATTGTGATACTGCTGTGTTTGGACTTGAGAGGGGTTGGACTATTGGCTTGGATAGCTAGCTTGCAAGGTAAGCTTTCGTGTCCTCGGTTTAGCCATTTTGATGTTCCACCATGTCCCATGGGGATGGGTTTATGCATGCTGTGTTACATGCTTTGATTATTTTGGAAATGCTGTTGAGCTGTTTATATGTAATGAGCATTATGATATGCATGTGGTGTCCACCTAGACGGCAATCCTGAGTATGTAGTACATACAAGATGGAGAAGCATGTGGGTGAGGTGCAGGTAGTATCCATGTACTCATGTAGGCATAGACGTATTCCTACATTTCTCTGGCCAGTAGATTTGAAAGCACACATGACATGATTAATTGCTGCATCGCATGATTTTAGAACTTATACTGTAATACTGTTTTTAGAACTTATATTACACATGTAAGTGAGCTTGGGGTGGAGACTCCTTGAGGACCCCTTGTCTTACTGAGATTTCTTGTTAGAGATCTCACCCCACGTTTGGGGACGCTTATTTCAGGATCAGGTAATGTTGAGGGCTCAGGTGGCAGGAGGCCAGAGCTGAGCTGATAATTATGCTGACGTGCTGGTTGTGGATTGCTGTTTATTTGACTGCTGTTACGTTTTCTGCTTATTGATGTTAAGTTTATGTTGAGACTATTTGTGGGCATTGTTGCCTTATTTGATGAGCATGAGGTTTGTCCATGCCACATGATTGTTATCGTCTTTTTATGTTAATGTTGTAATTAAAGTATCAGGATTTTGACCCAGGCTACTTGTGTAGACCTGTGGCTTTAGATACTCACCTATTATTTATATGAGGTATTCCAGTTAGATGTCTTGCAATTTACATACAGGCAGTATTTTTATGAAAATGATTAAGTAATCAAGTTGGTTAAGTTAATGACGTCATAATTGAATTATAGAAAAAGTTATTCCGCATTTTAATTAAGCGTGGCTTAATACGATGGTGTGTTAACATACCGGGTTAACACGGGCTGTTACATTTTATGGTATCAAAGCACTTTCTAGGGAAAAGCCTGTATGTATTGCAATAACTTAGTATGAGTCGTTGCGTGTCTACTTTGCGTTCTCTCTGACTGGTGTGTGTTATGATAATGCATATGTGACCACATGGCGTGGGCCTGATCAACTCATTCTTTGTGTAACTTGTGCAGAGTCATGGTGCCACCGAGGAGGAACACGAGTACTAGTGAGGATCAGACGGATCCTGTCCTGGCTGCATTGGCTGAGATGCAGGCGGCCCGACTAGCCGACCAGGAAGCCACGAGGCTGGCGAACAGGGCAATGCTGGACGCAATTAGAGATGCGAACCGGCAAACCACGACAGAGGTTCTGGAGGAGAACCGGATGGCCAACATGACGATGATGAGGGTCATGTTGGAGGAGTTGAGGGCTGGTCCTGCTGCTGGCCAGGGTCCTCCACCACCTCCACCGCCGCCACCGCCTCCACCTCCGCCTAGTCAACAGGAGGACACCCAGAGCCAGATGGGTGAGGGTAGTCATTTGACGGGGGCTATGCAGACTATCCCCGTACTTGCTGAGGATCGTGACGAGATCGATCGCCGGCTGAATGCTTTCCGCAAGCATAAGCCACCTACCTTCGACGGATCGTATGATCCCATTGCTGCTGCCAGATGGTTACAGGCGCTGGACAAGATTTTCCGGATCATGCAGTGCACCGATCCGCAGAAGCTGCTGTTCGCCACATACATGCTGGAGGGCGAGGCCCATGAGTGGTGGACCAACCTGTCTCAGGTCTATGAGATGCAAGGTCATGTGATGACATGGCCATTCTTCGAGGAGAGCTTCCTGGGTCAGTACTTCCCTTATGACTCACAGGAGAGGAAGCAGGGGGAGTTTGACCGGTTGGTGCAGGGCTCGTTGTCTGTCGACGAGTACCTGGCCAAGTTTAATGAACTGGTCAAGTTCTCTCATTTTCGCATGGCGAGGCCTACTCCTACATTCTTGGCGGCCAAGTTCCGGAGGGCACTTAATGAGGATATTGCTGGACATCTCGCTGGTTCTGCTTCGAGAGACTTCGGAGCGTTGGTGCAGCAGTGCCGCGACATCGAGGACTACTGCCGGGCGAGTCAGGCCAAGAGGGCCAAGGTTGAGGTGCCACAGAGCGCTGGTGGTTCTACTCCCTGGAAGAACAAGAAATTTGCCAACAAGGGCAAGGGTAAACCACCGTTGGCGGCTAAGCAAGCGCCAAATCAGTTCAGGAAGACTGCTGCTTCGGGGAACGCCGCTAGACCTCCTGCTCCCAGATGTTCTGGATGCGGGAAGTCACATTTTGGGCCGTGCTCTACCGGTCAGCTGATATGCTTCCAGTGTGGCAAGGAGGGCCACTACTCTAGAGATTGCCCGACGGCGAGAGTTGCTGCAGTACAGGCTGTGCCATTGCAGATGGTTCCTACTGGGGCACCAGCCGTGCCACCTACCACCGGACGAGTCTACACTCTCGATCGTCAGCAGTCGGACAGAGCTCCGAACCTGGTCAGAGGTACTGTTACCATTGGTGGATCAACTGTTGATGTTTTATTTGATTCCGGGGCAACGCACTCTTTTGTTGCTACCCCTATTGCTGTGGGGCTTGAGTTGCCCAGTGATGTGCTTTCTCCACCGATGCGGGTTACCACCGCCACCGGAGAAAAATGTTTGACCTCCACTGTTCATCGCGATGTAGCGTTTCAGTGGGATGGCCGTGACTTCTCGGTAGATCTGATAGGATTACCGATGGCCAACCTTCAGATTATTTTGGGCATGGATTGGTTGTCCAGAAACTGTGCAATGATTGACTGTTGTGCCAAGAAAGTGGTGATGTCTCCGGGTGGGTCCACAGCCAGTTCCTCACCGTTCATTTCAGTCCTGCAGGCGAGGAGGGCCTTGAGAGCAGGGGCATTTGGCTATATCATGTTGGGAGGTTTGGTGAGTGGGACACAGGAGGATCTCACTGGCATTCCTGTGGTGAGGGAATTCCTCGAGGTGTTTCCTGAGGAGATTCCTGAGTTTCCACCGCAGAGGGAGATAGAGTTCTCCATCGACCTATTGCCTGGTGTGGGGCCTATCTCGTTGGCTCCATACCGGATGTCGCCACCAGAGTTGGCGGAGCTGAAGAAGCATATCGAGGAGCTTTCAGCAAAAGACTTTATTCGGCCGAGTGTGTCTCCCTGGGGAGCACCGGTCATTTTTGTTAAAAAGAAAGATGGGACCATGCGATTGTGCACCGACTACAGACAGTTGAACAAGGTGACAATCAAGAACAAGTACCCTCTTCCACGCATTGATGATTTGCTGGATCAGCTCAGGGGTGCTTATGTGTATTCCAAGATTGACCTCCGGTCCGGTTACCATCAGATACGGGTAAAGCCGGAGGATGTCCCAAAGACAGCATTTCGCTCGAGGTACGGGCACTACGAGTACTTGGTGATCCCGTTTGGACTCACCAATGCACCCGCAGTGTTCATGGACTACATGAACAGAATCTTCCAGCCGTACCTGGATCAGTTTGTGATCATCTTCATTGACGACATCTTGATCTACTCCAAGACGGAGGAGGAGCATACCGAGCACTTGAAGATTGTGTTGCAAGTGCTAAAAGAGAAGAAGCTCTATGCGAAGCCGTCAAAATGCGAGTTTTGGCTCAAGGCGGTGAAATTTCTGGGTCATGTGATTTCTGCTAATGGAGTTGCAGTTGATCCTAACAAGATTGAGGCCGTGATGGATTGGGAGAGGCCCAAGACGGTTACAGAAGTAAGAAGCTTCCTGGGTTTGGCAGGTTACTATCGGAGGTTCATAGAAGGATTCTCCAAGATGGTGCTACCGATGACTCGCCTTACCCGGAAGGAGACTCCATTCGTGTGGACACATGAGTGTGAGGAGTGTTTCCAGGAGTTGAAGGAGAGACTGACTACTGCTCCTGTGTTAGTCCTTCCTGATCCTGCGGAGCAATTCGAGTTGTACTGCGATGCCTCTGGTAAAGGACTTGGCTGTGTGCTGATGCAGAAAGGGAAAGCGGTTGCTTACGCTTCAAGACAGTTGAAACCTCATGAGGAGAACTACCCGACTCACGACTTGGAGTTGGCAGCCATTGTTTTTGCTTTCAAGATTTGGAGGCATTACCTGTTTGGCATGAAGTTTGCTGTATTCAGTGATCACAAGAGCCTGAAGTACCTGTTTGACCAGAAGGAGTTGAACATGAGACAGCGTAGATGGATGGAGTTCTTGAAGGACTACGACTTTGAGTTGAGGTATCATCCTGGCAAGGCCAATGTGGTAGCCGATGCTTTGAGTCGGAAATCCGTGAGCTTATCCAGTTTAATGATGAACGACTACGAGGTGATCGAGAAGTTCAGAGACTTGAGAGTGAACTCCTTGTTTGGGGGTGCACTGCTTGAGATGGAGACAGCAGAGGTGATTAATGAGCTGATGGAAAAGATCAAAGAGGCGCAAGTGCAAAGAGAGTGCCTCGATTATGTGAAGAACCAGGACGGTGTGTCTTGGAACGATGACAGATTGCTGCTGTTCCAGAAGAGGATTGTTATTCCTCGAGGGCCATTGACCGAAGAGGTTATGACAGAGGCTCATAAAGGCCGGTTCACTATCCACCCTGGTGCCACAAAAATGTACCAGGACTTAAAAAGGAATTTTTGGTGGCCGGGCATGAAGAAGGACATAGCGGTCTACGTGTCCAAGTGTCTGATTTGTCAGAAGGTGAAGATCGAGCACCAGAAACCGTCTGGTAAACTTCAACCTCTGGAGATTCCACAGTGGAAGTGGGAGAGTATTTCCATGGACTTCGTGGTGGGATTGCCTAAAACTCAGGCTGGTTGTGACTCTATCTGGGTCATTGTGGACAGATTGACCAAGTCTGCCCATTTTCTTCCAGTGAAGGTGAGCTTCACTACAGAGCAGTTGGCCAAGCTATATGTCCGCGAGATTGTGAGGCTTCACGGGGTGCCCGAGAGTATCATCAGTGATAGGGACCCGAAGTTCACATCTCGGTTCTGGGAGGCGCTGCAGGAGGCTTTTGGTACGCAGTTGCGATTGAGTACCGCCTATCACCCTCAGACTGACGGACAGACTGAGCGGACCATCCAGACATTGGAGGACATGTTGAGAGCTTGCACGTTGGAGCAGGGTTCTGCATGGGATAGGTACCTTCCGTTGGTTGAATTTTCATACAACAACAGTTTTCATGCTAGTCTGGGCATGGCACCCTACGAGGCGCTGTATGGTAGGAGGTGTCGGACTCCTACTTGCTGGTCTGAGGTTGGAGATAAAGAGCTTTTCGGCTTGGACTTTGTCCAAGATACTACCCTACAGATCCAAATGATCAGGGAAAAGTTGAAGCAGGCGCAGAATCGTCAGAAGAGCTACTATGATGTCAAGCATCGACCACTGGAGTTCAGTGAGGGTGAGCACGTGTTTGTGAAACTTTCACCTGTCACCGGTGTTGGACGGGCACTCGGCGTGAGGAAGTTGAGCCCGCGATTCATTGGGCCTTACCAGATCCTTGGTAGAGTAGGACCAGTTGCCTATCGACTCGCCTTACCTCCGAACCTGGCCAACATCCACGACGTGTTTCACGTGTCTCAGCTTCGGAAGTACATAGCCGATCCTTCGCACGTGGTGCAGCCGGATGATGTGGAGGTTCGGGAGAACCTAAAGACTCCCGTCGGACCACTCAAGATCCTCGATCGTGGCGAGAAGCAGTTGAGGAGCAAGATCATTCCGATGGTTAAAGTACAATGGTCAGGAAGAACTCCTGAGGAGTGTACCTGGGAGCGAGAGGACGAGCTTCTCCGACAGTATCCCGACTTTCGAGACAGGTATGTTTCTGATTTTGAGGACAAAATCCTTAAAAAGGTGGGGTGAATGTAAGAACCCACACCGCTAATTAAGGTAATTAGCGAATTAATTATGATAATTAGGAAATAATTCCATAATTGACCCTAATAATTATTAATGGGCTTAGATAATTATATTGAGTGAGTAAAAATGCTGAAAGTCGCTTTTCGGAAGAAAAGCGCAGATACCGGTTCTGCTACTCGGTATAAATGCGTACCGGAAAAGTATCCCGGAAAATTATAACGAACGCATGATAATTACTAGAATATTATGTAGGACTTGTAAAACAAGTTTCAAGTCAAAATGACGTAATCTGATGCCAGAACTGATACTGGCTATGGAAAAGCGCGTACCGGAAAGGTGCTCCGAAAAATAAAATAAAAATATGACAAATCTTAGAAAAATGCGTAGGTCTAGAATCCGAAGTTTGGGATCAAGATCTTTTACTTTGCGATTAAGGCTAATACTGCGCGTTTAAGTGGATTGCCTATAAATAGACACACTAAGGGCACACAACCCTAGGTTTACTATTCAGAACTTGACTTGTGGCTGCAGCTGCCACCCTCCTTCTTCTTCTTCTTCTTCTTCTTCTTCTTCTTCCTTCTTCATTCCTTAGCCAAGTTATCACCTTTCATACTTGTTTAAACATTTGTGAAGGTGAGAGTTAACCTTGGGGCTGCATTGTGGCCATCATTCTGAGTTGAGAAAGCTGTGTGTGTGTAGTTAGTGAGCATGAGTTTGGAGCTTTAGTGATGGCTACCTTGTGGTAGTCATTGTGAGCTTCAAAGTGCCTTCTTGTGGTGCAAGAACCCACCTTGAAGTGCCATTTTCGTGCTCCTACTTAGGCTGAGTTTGAGGAACCTTGGGAGAGCTCCAAGAGCACAACTTGCCTCTGTTTTGAACCTTGGTAAGTTACCTCACTATGATCATGGATTTAAATGCTTAAAAATGGAAACTTGATGCATGTATTAAGCTAAGTTAATAACTTAAGGGTGGGGTAGGTTAAACACACCTAGAAATGCATGTTTAAGTGCCTTTAATCGGTTAAAAAGTTGAACCTATGGATTGGATACTCACGAAATGCAGAAAATGCATTCTGTCGTGAGATATCCGGATATTGTTGGGCAGATATCCGGATATCAGTATCCGGATATGATATCCGGATATCCATATCCGGATATGGGGACAGCAACGAACCTGTTTCGGTAAAAATTCGATATCTTGAGCTACAGAGCTCCAAATCGAGTGCCGTTTGGACCTATGTGTAGCTAACACATAAGGCTATAACCCTGTAAAATTTCGTAGCCATTGGATAAGTGGTTTGATCTCAGTGTTAGTTTAAAGTCGCATCTTGGGTGCTGGAAATTCAGTTGGCAGCAGTCACTTTGCGAAAATCATAACCGGAGTTATACAACTCCGATTGAGACATAAGATATGTCGTTGGAAAGCTTGTGAGGTCTAGTTTAACATATTAAAATCTCAGAATTTTTGGTAAAGAATTACAACTGCAGTTTTAATAAAATGGAACCTTGGGAGTGATATCTCGCGAAATGCAGAAACTGCATTCGGTCGTGAGATATCCGGATATTTGTCGAGCAGATATCCGGATATTGATATCCGGATATGGGTACTGGGTATCCGGATATGGTATATCCGGATATGGTCAGTGTGATATCCGGATATGGCATATCCGGATATGTCCCTTATGATATCCGGATATCCTGGGATTTCGCAGGTAGCTGTGCTGTGTGAACAGTAAGCTATTGGGGGTTTGTGGACCTTAGATTAAGGAAGTTGAACTTCTGTAATTAATAAACTAAGTCAGAATCACATGATTAAGGGCTTATGGCTTTGTTGGAAGCCTTGAGACGTAAAACGTAAAAGAAAGGCGTAGTCTTTAAGTGGTATGCTTGTGTTGCATAAATTAATGATATATTATTGGTCCATATCAGATTGTGATACTGCTGTGTTTGGACTTGAGAGGGGTTGGACTATTGGCTTGGATAGCTAGCTTGCAAGGTAAGCTTTCGTGTCCTCGGTTTAGCCATTTTGATGTTCCACCATGTCCCATGGGGATGGGTTTATGCATGCTGTGTTACATGCTTTGATTATTTTGGAAATGCTGTTGAGCTGTTTATATGTAATGAGCATTATGATATGCATGTGGTGTCCACCTAGACGGCAATCCTGAGTATGTAGTACATACAAGATGGAGAAGCATGTGGGTGAGGTGCAGGTAGTATCCATGTACTCATGTAGGCATAGACGTATTCCTACATTTCTCTGGCCAGTAGATTTGAAAGCACACATGACATGATTAATTGCTGCATCGCATGATTTTAGAACTTATACTGTAATACTGTTTTTAGAACTTATATTACACATGTAAGTGAGCTTGGGGTGGAGACTCCTTGAGGACCCCTTGTCTTACTGAGATTTCTTGTTAGAGATCTCACCCCACGTTTGGGGACGCTTATTTCAGGATCAGGTAATGTTGAGGGCTCAGGTGGCAGGAGGCCAGAGCTGAGCTGATAATTATGCTGACGTGCTGGTTGTGGATTGCTGTTTATTTGACTGCTGTTACGTTTTCTGCTTATTGATGTTAAGTTTATGTTGAGACTATTTGTGGGCATTGTTGCCTTATTTGATGAGCATGAGGTTTGTCCATGCCACATGATTGTTATCGTCTTTTTATGTTAATGTTGTAATTAAAGTATCAGGATTTTGACCCAGGCTACTTGTGTAGACCTGTGGCTTTAGATACTCACCTATTATTTATATGAGGTATTCCAGTTAGATGTCTTGCAATTTACATACAGGCAGTATTTTTATGAAAATGATTAAGTAATCAAGTTGGTTAAGTTAATGACGTCATAATTGAATTATAGAAAAAGTTATTCCGCATTTTAATTAAGCGTGGCTTAATACGATGGTGTGTTAACATACCGGGTTAACACGGGCTGTTACACATAGATTCCCGAGTCCCTGTAAATGTCATCCTGATTTCTTCGGTTTACAGATAACCTAATCTCTCACAGAGATTTGATGAATTTCTTCAGCTTATTACCTTAGCCCTCTGCCCTTTCAGGACACGCCCAACAGTATACCCATGAGTCTCCATGTTTCAGGCAGACGAAGCATACAATCAAAACATGCCTTTAAAAACACAGTCTAGGTAATAACTTCTGGTCCAAGGAAAGACATACCCAAATATAAAGAGATTACTCTAATGACACTATCCGTGAGATTTCCTCATAGAGTCTTTTTTTGGGTCTGTTCAGTGCGAGCTATACTCTTATAGGTCCACCCACGACTTTAGCTAAGACATCTCCATATCTGTAGCTCATGAGGTCCTTACCTTGTATCCATATACAAGTAGATAAGTCGTACTAGTCTTACCCGAGATCACTGATCCCCAAACTCAGTGTCTCTAGACTAGGAACATATAATTAGGAATAGACATGCGATATCCTTGAATCCTAATGATCGTGATCTCATCATAGATACTCAAGAGATACCTGTTCTATTCCAAGGGGTTTATCCAGTTCGTTCAAATAATATTAACAATAATATCGAGGCACAATTTGAAACTGAATAAATGGTGCTTTTATTTATTTGTGACAAACAAAGTTCTAGATCTAGTGTCTTTTATTTAATCAAAAGATTGTTGACAAGAGCTGTCGAACTCGCGCAAATTAAAAATTATTTTTAATTAGGGTTCAAAAATTTGCAGTAAAGTGGAAACCCTAAGTCGTCTCTCAAGGAAATTGAATTGGTAAAAATCGCTTATGAAAACAGAAAATAAAAGGGGGGGTTTTGGATTTCGGTTGAATAAAAGACAGAATATAAAAACTGGGGTTAAAACTTCGTAATTAAAATTAACCAACCTAGGGTTAGGGTTCCATGGACGTCCTTCATTGGATAAAAATTACCAGATTCACGGTTGATCTCAATTGAATCAGAATCCTTATTTTCAATTGAGAACAATCGGATCATCAAATCTGATGATTATTCCTTTTCCATGATCGCAATCGCGACCCTCAGATCGAATATCCACAATCGCACGATATCGATCTGAGTTAGGAAAAGAAACAAATATGGTTAAAGAATTAGAAAAATTACCAAATTCACGATTAATCTCAATTGAATCGGAATCTTTATTTCCAATTGAGGTTAATCGGATCATCAAATCTGATAATCATTCTTCACCCATAATCGCAATCGCGAACCTCAGATCGAATATCCACAATCGCACGATATTGATCTGAGTTAGGGTAAAGAAACAAATCTGGTTAGAGATTGATCGCAGATCCTCTAAACAGATCCATGGAATCCCTTCCCCTTTGGTTGATTAAAAGGGGATTTAGCCTAGCATGGCTAGGATAAACATGATTACAAATTAAATTGCATAAAAGAAAAAGAAAAAGAAGAAGAAGATGAAGAACGCGAAGAACGCTTCAGAGAAAAAGTCTTGATCCCCAATTCTGAAAATTACATAATACCAAAATATTTTCCCCTCTCCTACATATGCCCCTAGGGTTCAAAAACCAATTTGGGTTGGGCTTAATTCAGATCGGCCCGACCCATTCGTCTAAAATGCAATATAAAATAATAAAATAAAGGTAAAACTAACTTGGCTTTGGGCCACTTAAGTAATTGGGCTTTAATTTAAATTACAAGTCCAATAATAAAATAATATTCCAGCAAAAACACGTCATCTTGAGCTCAGGTTTAGACCATCTTCCCGTCCGAATTGGGCTTCAGTAGCTGAAATAGCAATTATAGCCCTTCCTGTTAGATCATCTTGAGCTCAGGTTTAGACCATCTTCCCATCCGAATTGGGCTTCAGTAGCTGAAATAGCAATTATATCCCTTCCTGTTAGCGGCAAAACGCAACAAGAACGGAGTCAATCGGACATCTGTAGAGTGAGATATGGTCAAAATACGAAAGTAGTGTAAATCTGGAAAATTATGACGAAAATCAATTAAACCCAATTAAAAACTAGAATTCTAATTTAACCCAAAATACCTTTATTTAATTCAAATAAAACCTAAAATTATCAACCAAGAGTAACAAATAAGTGTAATAAAATATGAGTTATCAAATTCCCCCACACTTATCTTTTTGCACTCCTGGGCAAAAACTAAAATTAAAAGCAAAGACTAAGATCAACCAATCCTTTCTAACAATTACCAAGCATTCAGGAAATACACAAAGATAACAAGTCTTCACAGCTAAATCAATCAGGACTGAAATTCCCTAATCTCAAATCACAAGACTTGCTAATTTTTGCTGCACATGCCAATTACAGAAAATGGTTTCACACAAGATGCTCTCAATATTTTTCTCTCAAGTGTATCAGGTAATCAGTGTATCACTCAAATCTACTCAAGAAAATCAATCTACCATAGGCTTGCTCAAATTCTACTTCTCCACTGCTACTAACACATGCATGCACAAATCAAGAGGGCTTTATGCAGGGTTGTAATGGGGCTGAGGTGAAGGTATGGATGAAATATGGGAAAAGAAGGTTAAACACCCTAGAAATCTACAAGAGAAATGGTTAAGAACTACATAAAGATAATGAAAAGATAAAAATAAACACACATGTTTTTTCTTTTTTCTTTTTCTATTTTTTTTCTCATTTTTTTCTTTTTGCTTTTCCTATTTTTTTTCTTTTTGCTTTTTCTATTTTTTTTATAACATAAAAGAACCACATAGCAGAGAAAAGAATCACATTGTCACCCCCATACTTAAACTTTTGCACGCCTCGGGCAAACCCCCACACTTAAACACAACATCACAGTGAAAACCATTGCTCAGTAAATCTCCAGGGTGTGGAATTAATTGGTTTTTTCACTTAGGCTTGTAATGTGGCTCAAGAAGTAAAGGATATAAATTCTCAAAGGGGCTCATCAAGGGATAATAATGTAAGGGATGACTATCTGGCTAAAGTGGGTAAAGAAAGAAATGAATGCCTCAATCATATTCATGCATGTAAGTGAAAAATGCAATTTCAAAAAGAATCATAGCAAGTTCTAGAGACAAAAGATCAAGAGCAGAAGCACACAAGAATGAAAGCATGGCCAGAAGATATGCCATGTATACAGGCTCAAAACCTCACAAGGGGTAACCAAATCATGCAATCAGCATCACAGCATCAATCAACAAGTATTGCAATCCAAGAATTTGAGATCAAAGCCTAATAGGCTTTACTATCAAACATTGTGATCTAAGTCTACTCCATGTAACACTCAATAATAACCAGAAAGAAGAGGAAAATCTACCTATGAAAGTCAAAAACTAAAAGAAAGAAAAACAAAAATGCAAATAACAGAAAGAAAAGAAAAAGAGGGAAGAGGACTCCCTAGACTCCCTAAGGAGGATAAACAACATCAGTGAGTAGAGCCTCTGTCTCCACAGGTTGTTTCTGGGGTCCTTCATGAACAACTTTGAGGTGATGGCCAATCATTGTGGAACTCTTCCCCATCTGCTTATCACGCAACTTTGGGGGCTTTCTTTTCTGTGTGCATTTCTTCTTCTCTTGATCCTTTCTTCCAACCGTACGCAAAATTTTCTGCATACTAAAATCAGAGGAAGAACTTTTTGGTACCCATTTCATTTTGGGTCCATGAGAGTTAGGATCAAAATCATTACCAGAATGGGGAGTCTTGCCTAACTTCACATTTAGTACACATTCAGAATTAACATTAATAGGCAAGTCATAATCCACAGGTAATGCACAATCACTAATCAATTCATAATCAACCTTATCAGCCACATCATGAATTACTTTTATGCATGAAACTGAATGATCAACCTGAACCTTAGAATGCTTCATGGAATCAAATATAGTAAAATGTAAAATGCTATCACCAAATTCCATGGATAGAGTCCCAGCATGCACATCTATTTTGGTCCTTGCTGTTCTCATGAAAGGCCTACCAAGTATAATTGGTGATCTATTAGTAGCAGTCTCACTTTCCATTTCTAAAATGTAGAAGTCAGCAGGAAAAATCAAATTATTAACTTTGACCAATACATCCTCAATCAAACCAGATGGGTGAATACTACTCCTATTAGCTAATGTAACCATAATACTAGTAGCACGCAAAGGACCAAGACCAAGAGACTTATACACAGATTCAGGCATGACATTAATGGAAGCCCCTAAGTCTAGCATGCAATCATGAAAAATAGAATTGCCAATCACACAAGGAATAGTAAATGTCCCTGGATCTTGACACTTTTTAGGCATAGGCTGAATGAGTGCTGATACATTCTGACTCAGGTTAACTTGCTCATCTCCTTTCAGTCTCCTCTTGTTGGTGCACAGCTCCTTTAAAAACTTGGCATATCTCGGAATCTGTTGTATTGCATCCAGAAGAGGGATGTTCACCTCAACTTTTTGGAAGGTGTCAAGTATCTCTTTATCTTGAGCCTTTGCTGATTGCTTCTTGGACTGAGTGGCTCTTTGAGGGAATGGTAGAGGGATATGGACATAAGATGTATCAGTGATCTGCTTCTTGGAACTAGTGTCACCTCCCTTAGATGAATCAACAACAGCTTGGTTGGGCTCCTCCATTTGCTTTCCAGACCGCAGAGTAATAGCACTCACATTTTCGCTTCCTTTTGGATTTGGAACTGTTTGGGATGGAAGGGAGCTACCACTTGCTTGTTGATTCTGACTCATTGATGTTGTAAGTTGGCCAATCTGTGTTTGCAGATTCTGGATTGAAGACTCAGTCCTCTGCTGGAATTGCAGATTGTTAGTTGCCATCTGCTTCACTAAATCCTCCAAAGAAGGACCATTGCTACTGGCTTGCTGCTGCATTGGCGGCTGCTGCATTGGTTGCTGCATTGGTAGCTGCTGCATTTGTTGCTGCTGCATTGGTGATTGCTGCATTTGTTGCTGCTGCATTTGCTGTGGAGTTCCATGAAAAACTGCAGCAACAGACTGATCAACTTTGAAACCGCTGTCTTGTAGAAAAGGACAAGCATCCGTGGGGTGAGAAGGATCACAGCAGATGCCACACGGGTTGCTTGTCTGTTGAGCAGAAGGTTGCACTGTCTGTGTCACTGCCAACTGCCTCACCATTGATGTCAACTCATCAAGCCTGTTCTGTATTCTCTAGTTCTCTGTGCTTGATACTCCTCCTACTGCTGCCACTGTTGGATTCTGCATTGGAGAAGCTTGCACTTGGAAAACTGCACTGCTATTTGCTCTAGTGCCAAATTGTTCAGCATTGACTGCTATCTCAGCAATCAATTCTTTTGCCTCAACAGGGGTTTTATTGCTCAGGACTCCTCCACTAGCTGCATCTAAAAGATTCCTATCCATAGGCAGCAACCCTTCATAGAAGTAAACAATAAGGAGATTTTCTGGAATCTGATGGTGTGGACAGCTTGCACAAACCCTTTTGAACCGCTCCCAATACTCATGCATGTTCTCCCCATTAGCCTACTTTATGCCACTAATATCCTTTCTGATTGTGGTGGCTCTGGATGAAGGGAAGAATTTCTCCAGAAACAATCTTGACATATCATTCCAGCTTACAATGGAGGAAGGTGGCAAGTAGTACAGCCAGTCCTTAGCTCCACTGTCCAATGAGAAGGGAAAGGCACGCAGCTTGATTTGCTCCTCATTCACCCCTGGTGGCTTCATAGTGCTGCAGACTACATGAAGCTCTTTCAAATGCTTATATGGATCCTCACCTGCAAGACCATGAAACTTGGGAAGCAAATGGATAAGACTAGACTTAAGTTTAAAACCAATATCAAGATCAAGATAACGAATGCAAAAAGGCTGATAGTTAACATCAGGTGCAGACAATTGCTTTAAGCTTCTATTATCCATTTTTTTTTGAATTAATGACAGTACGACTAGAAGAAGAAAAAAAAAAAAAAAAAAAATGTACCCTATAAAAAAAATTATTTAAATTTAAACTACAGTAGAAATTAGCCAAAATAAAATTAGAAATACTATTTGACACGAGCTGTCGAACTCGCGCAAATTAAAAATTATTTTTAATTAGGGTTCAAAAATTTGCAGTAAAGTGGAAACCCTAAGTCGTCTCTCAAGGAAATTGAATTGGTAAAAATCGCTTATGAAAACAGAAAATAAAAGGGGGGTTTTGGATTTCGGTTGAATAAAAGACAGAATATAAAAACTGGGGTTAAAACTTCGTAATTAAAATTAACCAACCTAGGGTTAGGGTTCCATGGACGTCCTTCATTGGATAAAAATTACCAGATTCACGGTTGATCTCAATTGAATCAGAATCCTTATTTTCAATTGAGAACAATCGGATCATCAAATCTGATGATTATTCCTTTTCCATGATCGCAATCGCGACCCTCAGATCGAATATCCACAATCGCACGATATCGATCTGAGTTAGGAAAACAAACAAATCTGGTTAAAGAATTAGAAAAATTACCAAATTCACGATTAATCTCAATTGAATCAGAATCCTTATTTCCAATTGAGGTTAATCGGATCATCAAATCTGATAATCATTCTTCACCCATAATCGCAATCGCGAACCTCAGATCAAATATCCACAATCGCACGATATTGATCCGAGTTAGGGTAAAGAAACAAATCTGGTTAGAGATTGATCGCAGATCCTCTAAACAGATCCATGGAATCCCTTCCCCTTTGGTTGATTAAAAGGGGGTTTAGCCTAGCATGGCTAGGATAAACATGATTACAAATTAAATTGCATAAAAGAAAAAGAAAAAGAAGAAGAAGATGAAGAACGCGAAGAACGCGAAGAACGCGAAGAACGCTTCAGAGAAAAAGTCTTGATCCCCAATTCTGAAAATTACATAATACCAAAATGTTTTCCCCTCTCCTACATATGCCCCTAGGGTTCAAAAACCAATTTGGGCTGGGCTTAATTCAGATCGGCCCGACCCATTCGTCTAAAATGCAATATAAAATAATAAAATAAAGGTAAAACTAACTTGGCTTTGGGCCACTTAAGTAATTGGGCTTTAATTTAAATTACAAGTCCAATAATAAAATAATATTCCAGCAAAAACACGTCATCTTGAGCTCAGGTTTAGACCATCTTCCCGTCCGAATTGGGCTTCAGTAGCTGAAATAGCAATTATAGCCCTTCCTGTTAGATCATCTTGAGCTCAGGTTTAGACCATCTTCCCGTCCGAATTGGGCTTCAGTAGCTGAAATAGCAATTATATCCCTTCCTGTTAGCTACAAAACGCAACAAGAACGGAGTCAATCGGACATCTGTAGAGTGAGATATGGTCAAAATACGAAAGTAGTGTAAATCTGGAAAATTATGACGAAAATCAATTAAACCCAATTAAAAACTAGAATTCTAATTTAACCCAAAATACCTTTATTTAATTCAAATAAAACCTAAAATTATCAACCAAGAGTAACAAATAAGTGTAAAAAAATATGAGTTATCAATTGTCTATAGGACACCCATATACTAACACGCCACACCTGAAAATTGCAATCAATTTTCTCCTTATGTTTTTCTTGATCATAAAAATCGCAATCAATTTTCTCCTTCGTTTTTCTTGTTTTTCTTGATCATAAAAATCGAGTCGCAAATATAAACAAGGTATTGTAAATATTAGGGTTTATTTCTTATTGTAAATATTAGGATTTATTTATTTGTTGTAAATATTAGAAACTAGTTTTTCTTATTTATTTATTTTTAATTATTTAGAATCCTCTAAAAATATCTAGATTTCTCTAGGTTTTACTTTTATTAATTTTGGGCTTGGCCCGTTAGACCTTTCTGTACTCTATAAATAGAGTACTCTTGTAGAGTTTTATTCACAATTCAATAGTATTTCAAATACCTTTTTCAAGTCAAGGTTAGCTCGATTTGACGTGAGTAGGATGGAGCAGCAACATCAAGCACTTTCAAACGTCAAGCCCACAGTTACACCTAAAGATTTCTTGACATTCGAAGTCACTGTTATTTTTCGACACGTCTCAGCTGGTGTTATAAACACATCAACCCTACACCAAAGCACTGAACTCATAAGTTGCAAACGATTATTCGGATGTACTGCTCAAGATCTCCAACAAACTGCAATATTTTTCCTACGAAAATTGGATTTTCCCTACCCATCCTTGGAGCACTTTAGCCAGGATTGCCTTGATGAACTTGCAGGGACGATCATAGATCAGGTTCAACAGAGTTTTGACTTTATAAAACCACATGCCGGTTTAGAAGACCAAGGGCAATCGCAAGTGTTCCCTGTGCCTCTGGAAATCTTCTTGGATGTAGAGTCAGATATTGAAGAGAATCAAGAGATAGAGCTGACAGATGAAGAGATTCAAGAGTTGGAGACTGAAATTATGGAAGAAGAGTCTATGCAAAGTGTTAGAATGGTTCCGGCATCTAACGAAGCCATCCAATCTCTGAAAACATATGTGCTTCCTAAGAAGTGCAGTGTATGCTTGGAAACGTTTAGTGCTGAAGGGGAAGATGTGAAGATTTCGCCAATGCCATGCGGTCATGTGTTTCACCATCATTGTATTGTGCAATGGCTTCAAACCAGTTATACCTGTCCCTTGTGTCGCTACCCTATGCCTACTTCTAACAACTAAGAAAATCTAGTTTACTCGATCTATCATATTTTTGCTCATATGTACGTTTAAATGTAGTTTATGGAATGACAGTTATTTTGTAAGGTTGAGGACCACATCATCCTCTTTTTTGTAATGGAACAACCTTCTTAATTTCGTTTAAATTCTGGTGTTAAGAACAGTACTCTTAGTGTCTTGTCTTCCTAATTGGATGCCTACAATATATACATGTATTTTTCTACCACAAACGAAGAGATAGCGTACCCTTCTTCTCAGATCAGGGGGTTCATCATGAATGGGTTAACGGGAATTGGGTTTTGTTGAATTAATTTCGTTGTCTTTGTGTGTTCTTGTTCCTTCAGGATCAATGTTGTAATGGGTTTTCTTTTTCTTTGTTTCTTTCTTTTTTCTTTTCATTCATATGTGGGTCCGTAACTAATTTTGAGTAGTCCTTGTTATATGTAAATCCATAATGTAATAGACGCTAAATCATGTATTCTCTCTCTCTCTCTTCTATTTTCGTTTAAATTCCATTTCGTGTATCGACAAAATTTCAATTAACTTGAACTATTAGTGTTTTCCACTTTCGTTCATATTACTATTATTGTTATTGTTATCATTGGCGAGTTTTGATTTTATGTTAGAATTGAATATCCATACAGATGCAAGAGACAACCATACTTGTATATCTACAAAAAAACTTTTATTTTCTATTCTTACTTTCTTGCTCTTTCTCTTGATCTACATTTCATACAAACTATTAAAGGCTATTTATAAGCTATAAAACTGACCAACATAACTCCACACATAACACCTTCATTACTTTATAACTGACATAACTGACTCATTACTTTATAACTGACATAACCGACTCATTAATATTATAATTGACTTATTAATATTCTAACTGACATTTAAATTTTATCCCAACAAAACTCCCCCATAAATTTTAAATTCTTCCTCTTTTTTTCGCGCTGCTTCTATGTTGAATTCCTTTCTTCAATTTTTTTTTGTCCGGCAGTTCCTTCATTGGTGGAAGATAGACAGTCTTGAATTTTTCTCCGTCGACCTCATCCTCCGATATACTTCCACATCCATTCTTACCTGTTTGATCATCACACAAGTCATCATGCTAATCAGTTTCTGATTCCTCCCACGATCTTCTTCTGGTTTACGCTTGAGCCAAAATGATTCCGCCATAAAAGTAACTCTAGGCTCCTCATCGCCGGGTTCCCTATCCACAATCACACCTTCCATTTTTCCGCTCTAAGTTTCTTCATCGCCGGGTTCTTCTTCATCGCAGGGTTCTTCTTCAACAAGCCCAGCTTCCACGCGCCTCATCGATAGAATCTCAGACCACCGTCCTCCAGGGAAATGGTCTTTTTTCGGTGGTATTGACATCTTCCACTTCCACCATAAATTCAATGCAGTCTCCAACTTCTGACTTCCAACCCGAACCGTGCCTATGCCGGGGTCGAGCTCTTCTCCAAAACATGAACTCGGTGATTTAGTCGGGATCTCCCTCATCCCAGTTATCAACACGGAACTCGGATTCGCGGTCTCCTCCATGCCGATCTCCATTAAGCACGGCTTCTCAATCTCCTTTCCGATTTTTGACTCTGTGAAGTCTTCTACCTCGACAATGGAATCGTCGTTCCCATCCTTCTCCGCTTCGATCTCGGCTCCTTCATTTTCCGCATCTTCTATCTCGGCTCCCTTGTCATCTCCATTGTCTTCTTCTCCGAGTCGTCTCTTACGCGCTCCGACACGTCAATCTCCTCCGCGGATGCGTTGCCATTGGCAACCTCAGATTCCGCCATCTCGGTCTCTTCTTCATCCACATCATTATCCTCACCTTCATCCTCATCATTGAAGATTTCATCATCTTCATTAATCAGATCAAAACGTCCAGGCAAGTATTTTGTTATGAAGGCCATTAGAAAATCCTTCCACATAATATTAAAGTCGTGGCAGTTCCATGTACGAAACCATTTGATTGCGCTTCCTCTGAGTCTTCTCACGGCTACCTGCCATTTGTCCTCCGTCCAATTTTTTTCTTTCCGAAAAAATTCATTCAAACAGAGAAGCCAATCTAATGCTTCATCCTTATCTCCATGGAAGAGTGGCACCTCCAACTCGCTCTTTTTCTCCATAGCTCAAGCTCTGATACCAATTTGTTAGAATTGAATATCCACACAGATGCAAGAGACAACCATACTTGTGTATCTACAAAAAAAACTTTTCTTTTCTATTCTTGCTTGCTTGCTCTTTCTCTTTTTCTCTTGATCTACATTTCATACAAACTATTAAAGGCTATTTATAAGCTATAAAACTGACCAACATAACTCCACACATAACACCCTCATTACACTTCCCCTTAAATTTTAAATTCTTCTTTCTTTCTTTGCGTTGCTTCTGCTTTTCTTCAACTTTCTGATCGCGCCTATTTTCTTCATTCTTGATCACTGACAAAAAAACATCTAACACCTTCCAACTTAATTAACTCAAAAAAAAACCTATAAAATTGACCAACATAACTCCACACATAACACCCTCATTACTTTATAACTGATATAACTGACTCATTAATATTCTAACTGACATAACTGACTCATTAATATTCTAACTGACATAACTGACTCATTAATAAAAAACGGACATTTAAAATTTATTCCAACAATTACTTTATAACTGACATAACTGACTCATTACTTTATAACTGACATAACTGACTCATTAATATTATAACTGACATAACTGACTCATTAATATTCTAACTGACATTTAAATTTTATCCCAACATTTTAGGTGGTCGATTTCCGATTCGAAATATGGAGCTGTTGTTAGTTTTCCCCCAAATCAATTAAAGTATAATTTAATCTGACTTTAATGGAAAAATCTTTTAACCTAATTTTTATTCATCAATTAGTTGCATATAAATTAGAATTACGGAATTTTCTAATTATTTTTTTAGTTTTGGGGATGAGATTTTCCATTGAAAGAAATGGATATTGTTTGGTAATTATCATTAGTGACAATCAAGACTATCTGCGAACTGATTACACTATAGGAAAACTAGTTTTTCACGGCGATTTGTTTGACACTCAACGGCTGTTTAAACCGCCTTTACAATGTTCAATGTCAATTGATCAACCGACAGCGAAATTGGGGCCACTAAATTTGTCCAGGTCGGTTCTGGGTCACTGCCGGAATAACTGATGCAGAATCTATGGCGGTGATTTAAAGGCTGTTTTAACCGCCACAGGTTTTATTTCAAGGAAAAAAAATATTACGCAGGAATCTTCATTCCTGCTTCATCGATAATGCATTTTCTCAGCAGCCACAAAAAAAGAAAATGGGTGATGAGGAGTTTGCCGGAAAGTAAAACACGGTGGAGGCACCAACCGGAGCTTCTCTCATCCGGCGAGCCGTCTAGCTCATCTGCTCCTTGCTCTCCCTCTCACACACTCTATCAAGGTCTTTGCCGGAAAATGGGATCTCATTTGGAACAAGCTGAAGAGCTCCACTTTGATCTAATTGCCACCAAACCGTGATTCCGGCGAGAACCCATCGCTCTAAGCACTCCGTTATTGCTTCTTTGCTTGTTGACCCATCGCTTCAAGAATTCTCTTATTTAAAATCCAGAATCGAAAAAAAAATAGAAACCTGTCTTGATTAATGCATACCCGAAGATTAGCCTTAAATAAATGAGGAGGTGATTCCGGATAAAGCAGGAAATATATCCGAACTGCCACTGCAGTCAAAAAAGACATTTTACTAGTTTAGTCAAATACAAAAATTTAAAAGCTGCAAGTGTAAATCTTATATATTTTCCACGTGGTTCATTATCATGTTCAGTGGAGATAATGATTCAATATCACAATTATATAGTTGTATCATATTTTATTTGAACTTCCCATATAGTTTATTGCTTACAATATTGGATAATTTTATTTTGAGCAATATGAATTTTTTTACAATTTAAGATTCAGTGAAAACTTAAAAAAAGTTATCCTTATTACACTATGGTCTAATTCTGCCTGAACAAGGATAAGGAAGTACCCAGAACCAAAAGAATGACGCCAATTCAAATGCATTATGCTAAATAAACCAAAAAAAGAAAAAAGAAAAAAAAAGAATCAGAAGTTAATAAGAAAATAACAAGTTTCAGTAAGAAATGATTACACCAAATGTAAAGGAACCATGGCCAACCTGGAAGAGAATGAAATGGATCAAGGACAATAGAAGTCCAGGCTTCTTAAATCAGAAAAGCTCATCACGAGGCCTCAACTTTGCTTATGGGATGAAACCAGCAATTCCTGCATTCTCCAATACCAAGGTCGCTATAACATGTTGTAGCTCTGTTCCCACCAAAAGAACAAGTTGTCCATGAACATGATCACAAAAGAAATAACATGACACAGTTAATAGAAAATATGGCCATATGAGAAATTCAAAAGAAGGCAAGGTTTGGATAATCTTCAACTGTAATTCCCCACACTATGGACATATCATGCATATGAAATTAAAAATATATTGTGATTAGTCAAACAAACATAATGATTGTATTGTAGAATACTTTCAATGATTTATGCAAATAATTTATGTTTCATATAAAAAATATACCACATTTTTTTGCTAGTTCACCAACAAGCAATCTAACAAAGAAAAATCTACCAACCACTACATGCTATTAACAATGTCCAAATGGTTCAGGAACATAAGTTAAAAGTTTAGGTTATCCACCAAACAACATTTCATGACCAAATAGGATAACTAGAAAGAAATGAAGGAAATAACTTACAGATACAGGAATGATAGCTATCCAGAAATAGAGATTAAATCCTGTAATAGACCCAAAATATCCCTAATTATAAGTTTTTACAGTGAGCAGAAAGACCATAATAGTGAGATTTTTCTGGGGAGGGAGCGAATATATTATTAAAATCAAGGAAAAAAAATGATAAACTAACTTTTCAACAAGATTTCTCACAATAAGCTACACCTTTAATATTGAAAAGCATGAAAGCAACAACAAATCCCCAGAGTGGGCCATTGCAAGAGATTTTATAGACAAAAAGAATCAGCTTTCAACTTCTTCATGAGAATTAATTTGTGAAAAACGAAAGCAATAACAATATTACAAGGAAAAATATTACGGAAGCAAATCTAGCTAGGACTTATCAAATCTTCTATTATTTGTAGCTGACTTGGAACAGAAGCAAACTGAGGGGGAACATTGAGAGCATATATGTATACGGAAGCAGTAGCAAGATTTCCATTTATATCAGATATTGTATACCACTTAAAATCAACGATATACCTCTATAAATGAATGAAGCGCAATACAAAATTCGAAATAATAATTTGATTAGATTTATAAAACTTAGTATTCTAGTCCTTGCTTATCTGCATAGGTTATGAATACAAAAAAGTACTCAAAGCAATGTATAATAGGTGAGAAAAGTTGACAATGGGAGAGGTGAAAGATTCAAATTCGAACAGATATAGAAAAATTTCTCAGAAAAATGAAAACCTAATCTAAAGGGGGGATATGAGTCAATCTACCTTGCTGTGGCGACGCTTTTTTTAGGGGGGAAATAAAGAGCATTGGGTGCCTAAGTTTGATGGATTGCTTAGAGGCAACGGCAGCAGAGAAAGGAAAATAAAAGGAATTCATCACCTTCAGGGAGACTATAAATTCAACATTTTGAATAGTTTTATGTGAGAAAATATCAGTGCAAAGTAGAGCATGGTGTCACACCAAAGGAGGAAAACAGTCTTCAGCAGCTCTACGAGGAACAGAGAACCCCCCACGAGTGCTTGTATCAGAGGCACTAAGCGTTTTGCAGAACATGTGAGGGGTTGATTTTGTTGGTGTTCTTCCATTTCCTTCTTCATCTGATCCCAATTCCTCAAGCTCTTTACCTTCCAAATACATTCCTGCAAACTGAAGACAACCCAAGATTTAGAGTTACTTTAAGGGATGAGGACAAAGGAGCAATTGCTGCATCACATAACATTTCAAGCTAGTACCCTTCCTTCAATAAAGGAATATATTCTCACCATGAATGAAGCTCAAAGTAATAACAATCCAATTCTTCACTAGAACTTTTCTACTTCCTAAGAAGAAATTCAAACCAAAGTTAACTATAGATGCACCAAAATAGAAATAACTTGACAAATGAAAACCAACCTCTGCCTGGGGAAGCAAAGTAACCTGTGTATAAACCTCATCATTCTCCTTACTGGCCTGTTGATAGAAAAAAAAATAAAGACAATTAAGCCAAACCAAATGAATAGAACAATACAAGGGTGCAACTTTATACAAATTAAGCTAATACAAGTGAATCAAAGAGGAACAATTTCACTGAATTCCAGTGCTCACAAGAAGTTGGACATTGACAACTTTGCAAAAGATTTGTGGCTGAAGATCATAGGTAGGCATCTCCATTGGCGAGAAAGGAGAGAAAGATGCAACTTGTTCTAAGTGACCTTGTGGAAAATAGACTATAGCATTCCCTTTCTTTGGCAAGGAAGTGAGGGGTCATCGAAAATAGACTACAACTTGTGTAATCTGAGCGAGGAAGGAAAAATAAATAATCCGAGGCATTTTAATTGAACCACCATTATTAAACCGAAGTGAAAAACTGGCTTTTTTGTAGTGGCCAAAAGGCATGATTGCCTTGTAGATCCTTTGCTTGCAACATTTTTATCATCTAAGGGTCTTCGACCATAAGGTCTCTTCTAAGACCTAAAAAGCCTTATCCCATAGGGATATATCAAGAAAGCAACCAATGTCCAGGGTAAAAAAAGGTAAATGCAGGTCGAAACTAAATTGGAAAAATTTGAACAAGAGAAATTATAAAAAGTTCATTAAAAAAATATTAAGTATAGAAGAGGAACACAAACCGTTCAAAGCCAAGACCAAATCCAGCATGTTTCTCAGTTCCATACTGCCTCAAATCAAGGTACCACTCATATGGCTCAAGAGGCAGACCCAATATAAAAATAATATAAATTTACGAAGGAAAGAGAGCACATTTGTATGCCATATAGTATAAACAGAGATAGTACGAATGCTTTGATTTCTTAGATGGTAAAAGTTCTGGTGAAATATGAAATATTTAACATCTTTGATCTTCTACATTTCAATTTATAGCAATACTGATTTTAACATATTCTTGTTTACTTCAGACAGAATGGTTCTTTTGAGTTCATCTCTGGTTTGACTAGAACCATCTCAAGATTAAACAACGTAATCAAAATTTAATCAACTAGGTTGATCAAACCAAAAACCTAGCTTCAAGCTTACCAGTTGCCACATAATAGGAAGTCATCGAACCAACAAAATTCATTGTTCCTAATGCCATCATTTCTTTGTTTCCATCCAGTTGATAGTCCTTCATAGATGCAAATGTTTTTCCAATTGCTATGGCTTCCTGACAACCAAAATGTAATGGTTTAATTAGAACTATAGTAGTAATTAAATGGCCAAATACTCCTTACGATAGGCGCTAGTGTCAAGATTTACTTATAGTCAATGCTATCATCCCTGCTACGATGACAATCCTAAAACCTTTACCAAGATATTCACCGCTAAAATAAATTTCTTTAACTAATGAAGGATTGACCCCTTTCACTGTGTGTCTTACCTTGGCATATCAATAGACAAAATCTTTAGTTCTTCTGCAATTAATATGTCACTCGATCTCTTAATCATAAACTACAGGTATAGTCTGCAATATTTAGGATATTAAGAATGGAAATCTATATACTTACAATTTCTACTCCTTGCTTATCTGCATAGTTTATGAATACGAAAAAAGTACTCAACACAACGCACGATACGTGAGGCAAATTGACAATGGGAAAGGTGAATGATTCAAATTCGAACAGATATAGCAAAATTTCTCAGTAAAAATGGAAACCTAATCTAAAGGGGGGAAATATGTACCAATTTACCTTGGAGGTGGAAACACTTTTTTTGGGGGGCAAATGATGAGAGTTGCGTGCCTAACGTTGATGGATTGCTCAGAGGCAATGGTGGAAATGTGAGGAAAACAAAGAACTTTTTTGTTTAAGGGAACATTTAATGGAAATGGAAAGATGAGAAGTTAGACAAGAAAGATGAGAGTGAGATGATGTATAGCGAGTAGAAAGTGAGACTAAATTGTAATCGAAGAGAGCGCGAAAAATTAAACAATCCAAGGCGGTTTAATTGATCCACCATTATTAAACTGATGTGAAAAATTGGTTTTCCTGTAGTGTTAACCATGCACTCTGAGTTGTGGCTGCTCACCTTCACTTTGATGACTGATTACTTAATTTTTTTAAATGTGGATAACTTTAAAATTGAGGTTGGAATAGTTCTTTATGTTGTTCTTGATTCTATCTATATGGCCTTTTTTGGGACAAAGCTTTATCGATAATTCGACATACCTTAAATTGGCATATTGTCATTTGAAGGTATAACACCTCATATATTTAAATGTGTATTTTAATATTATATTGTGAAATTAGAATTGATGGATTAGTGAAAATCCGTGAATTATGGCCAAAATGGGCAAAAAGGGCAAAATGGTAATTGACCAGCCGTGTAATTCTGTGGCGTAAATACTGAGTTAGAGATTTCATATGACAAAAATAATGATGGAAATGGAATCAGGGCGAAAAATTGAGTGAATAGGCAAATTTGGGAAAAATTGATGAATAGTGATTTTTAAGTGTTAAATACTGTGGTGTGAGTGTACCGATAGGTGTGAAATTTTTATCAATATTTTGGGGAAATAAAAATATGTCATGGACTGAAAAAATATGTAGATTAAGAATTTATGATCGGAATTTTTATCGGGATTAAAGTTAGATCGCGTGTGGGACCCGTGTGACCGAAGTCACTTAGCTTCCCACCCTTTTTCCCCTTGCCTTTCCTTCCTTCTTCTTTCTTTCCCGTGCGTCCCTGCAAGTGAAGAACAAAACACCCACCATTTTCATCTCTTTGCCATTTTCTCATTTCTTCACCAAATCTCTTGATCTTGGTGTTGAAATCTATTGTAAACAACCTTCTAGAGCCATTGGTGACACTTCCAAGCCGTGAATCCACCTCCTTGCTGCGTTTTTGGGCGAATTCAGATCCGACCATTGGTGTTCTTGGAGTTTTTGGGAGCTTTTGGTCTTCCTTTGACTTAGTGAAGCCTTGGTGGTGAACATACACTAGATTGTAAGTATATTTGTGGTATCTTTGTGGTTGATTTTGTAAATCTAGGAATTTATGCTCTAAGTCTTTAATTTTAGATGTGTGATGATAGAGAGCTCAAATGGAAAAATGCTATTAGGTGAAAATGCCTTAGAATCATGCTTGTAAGCTAGAAATGCTATGATAATTTTTGGTGAAAAAGTTAGGTTTTTAACTTAGGAAAATTTGAGGAATTTTCATGAAAATTGAGGTTTGGTGTAATTTGGAATTGTTGATCGTTGTAGGGTGCCTCACACGGACGTGATTGTGAAAGGTTGAATTGGAGCATACGTTTGGAACGGATTTACTAAGTGTTGAGGTAAACCCTTGGAACTTGGGTTTAAGCCCTTGTGTGCTCCACCACACCTAGTGGAAGGTTGTGGTTGGATTATGTCTTTATGGCATTGTGTGATTATGTGCTTGTATGCCATATTGCTTGGATTGTGTGAAAATTGTTTGGTCACTGGCCAGTTGACGTGTGTTGGGTTTGGACATCCGCTGGATCATTTCGTGACGGAATGCCAGTTGGGTATGCCGTGGGGTCGACTCTGGGAGCGACACCAGGATGAGCCAAACGTGGGACATCCGCCGGATAGGGCTCATGAGGAGTTCCGGTTGGGTTTGCCATGGAGTCTTCTCAACCATGGGAGAGGCGCCAGGTGTAACAGCCCATGTTAACCCGGTCTGTTAACACACTGTCGTATTAAGCCACGCTTAATTAAAATGCGGAATAACTTTTTCTTTAATTCAATTATGACGTCATTAACTTAACCAACTTGATTACTTAATCATTTTCATAAAAATACTGCCTGTATGTGAATTGCAAGACAACTAACTGAATATCTCATACATAAATATAATGTGTGTATCTAGAACCGCAGGACTACAACATGCAGCCTGGGTCAAAATCCTGATACATTAATTACAACAGCGAATTAAAAGACATAATCAAACCATGTGGCATGGACAAACCCCATGCTCACCAAATAAGGCAACAATGCCCACAAACAGTCTCAACATAATAATATAAATAAAGCAGGAACATAACATAACAGCAGTCAATCCAGCAGAACAGCATATCAATATCAACTCAGCTCTGGCCTCCTGCCACCTGAGCCCTCAACATTACCTGATCCTGAAATAAGCGTCCCCAAACGTGGGGTGAGATCTCTAACAAGAAATCTCAGTAAGACAAGGGGTCCTCAAGGAGTCTCCACCCCAAGCTCACTTACATGTGTAATATAAGTTCAAAAACAGTATTACAATATAAGTTCCAAAACTATGCGATGCAGCAATTAATCATGCCATGTGTGCTTTCAAATCTACTGGCCAGAGAAATGTAGGAATACGTCTATGCCTACATGAGTACATGGATACTACCTGCACCTCACCCACAGCTTCTCCATCTTGTATGTACTACATACTCAGGATTGCCGTCTAGGTGGACACCACATGCATCTCATAAAAGCTCATTACATATAAATAGCTCAACAACATTTCCAAAATAATAAAGCATGTAACACAGCATGCATAAACCCATCCCCATGGGACATGGTGGAACATCAAAATGGCTAAACCGAGGACACGAAAGCTTACCTTGCAAGCTAGCTATCCAAGCCAAGAGTCCAACCACTCACAAGTCCACAAACAGCAGTATCACAATCTGATATGGACCAATAATACATTAATATTCATGCATCACAAGCATACAACTTAAAGACTACGCCTTTCCTTTACGCTTTACGTCTTAAGGCTTCCAACAAAGCCATAAGCCCTTAATCTTATGATTCTGACTTAGTTCATTTATTACAGAAGTTCAACTTCCATAAACTAGGGTCCACACACACCCAATAGCTTACTGTTCATACAGTACAGCTACTGTCTGCGCAGAACCCAGGATATCCGGATATCATGAAGAACATATCCGGATATGCCATATCCGGATATCACACTGGACATATCCGGATATGTCATATCCGGATACCCAGATCCCATATCCGGATATCAATATCCGGATACCATATCCGGATACTGATATCCGGATATCTGTTCGACAAATATCCGGATATCTCACGACAGAATGCAGTTTCTGCATTTCGTGAATATCCAACCCAAAGATCCCACTTTTAACACATGTACACGTTAAAGCATGCATCTTTAGTTCATTTTAGGTTCATATACCTTATACCCTCTTGTTTACTCATTAAACATGGCCAAGACATCAACTTTAAGCATTAAAACTTAAGATCAAAGGTGAGGGAACTTACCAAAGCTCAAAACAGAGCAAGGTGTGCTCTTGGAGCTCTCCCAAGACACTTCAAACTCAGCCTAAGTAGGAGCACGAAAATGGCACACCAAGATGGGTTCTTGCACCACAAGGTGGCACTTTGAAGCTTACAATGACTACCACAAGGTAGCCATCACTAAAGCTCCAAACTCATGCTCACTAACCTCACACACACTGGCACGACTCAGAATGATTCCACCCACACCAAACCCAAGGATCACACTCACTCTTACCAAGTGTTTTTGTGAAGGAACCAAGAAGAAATGAGGTTTCTTGGCTCCAAAGGTGAAGGGATGAAGAGTGGCAAGCTGGCTGCCCAAGGCTGCAGAAATTCTCACGTAGAGAAGCTGCATATGCCTAGGGTTATGTGCCATAAGTTGGTTATATAGCCACATGAGTCATAACGCGCAGTATTAGCCTTAAAAGCAAAGTAAAAGATATTGATCCCAAATTTTGGAATCTAGACCTACGCATTTTTCTAAGATTTTTCATATTTTTATTTTATTTTTCGGAGCACCTTTCCGGTACGCGCTTTTCCATAGCCAGTATCAGTTCTGGCATCAGATTACGTCCTTTTGACTTGAAACTTGTTTTACAAGTCCTACATAATATTCTAGTAATTATCATGCATTCGTTATAATTTTCCGGGATACTTTTCCGGTACGCATTTATACCGAGTAGCAGAACGGTATCTGCGCTTTTCTTCCGAAAAGCGACTTTCAGCATTTTTACCCACTAATTGCAATTATTAAAGTCTCATAATAATTATTAGGGTCAATTATGGAATTATTTCCTAATTATCATAATTAATTCACTAATTATCTTAATTAGCGGTGCAGGTTCTTACACCAGGATTGTCTCGGGAGTTATATGATGGAGTCCTTGAACGTAAATCCAATTGTGGATGTTCTCGGTTTGTCTCCAGTTGGTTGGTGATATTGTATTGCATGCATATTATATGATGTTATATTTGCACATTGAGTGAGCCATGGAGTGGAGAGAGCCTCTAGCTCCATTGGTTTACTGAGATATATGAGCCGGGAGGAGCTTCGGGCAAAAAGCCCGCTTAGTGGACTGTGGATTGCTTATGGTGCATGGAGCTTGCATGACATTTTGGAGGAATTTATGGAGTGCACATAGCATGACATTAGTATTTTGAGACTTAGGTCATGAACATATTGCATGATGTTATTCCATGCTTTTGTAGTGTTCATGATTACCTTCTAAGTCTTGTTTATTGTTTATTATTCATGACATGGATAATTGTATATTTTGAGGGAGCATGGGACTTGTCCATAGCCACATTCATTGCATTTGAAGTCTTGATGATTATGTTGTAAAATGGTCCATATTTGTTGTAAAATGGCCATTATATTGAGGACTTTGTAAATGATGCATGATTGAATGAAAATGCATGATGGAAGGGCCTAGAGCCTACATTAGAGTATGTTTATGTGTTGAGTGGAGTACTAAGGGGTTAGGGATGGATTACACAACTCTTTTTGGGTTGAAAATGCTGTATTCTGTCACTTTTACTGCATAGTAATCGATTACCCAAGCATGGTAATCGATTACCATGTAACAGGGGATGAAATAAATGCTTCTGTCTCCACTGGTAATCGATTACCACTGGTAATCGATTACCATGTGAGGTAATCGATTACCCAAGATTGGTAATCGATTACCAGAACAGAGGATGCAAAATTTTAGCTACTGCCTCATTTTTGACAGGTGGTAATCGATTACCACCCACTGGTAATCGATTACCACAGTGCAATTTTTGAAAATCCAGGTTTTTCTAGACTTAAAGAAAGGGGCTTAACTTGGTAGGTAGAACTCCAAATGGTACGTGGTTTGAAACCACGCGTAGCTAATGTAAAGGACTATAACATGGTAAAACGTGAGAGTAAGATGGTGAGTTTAAATGAATTGAATAAAAAGAAAGATTAGTGATGTTAGTAAATTGAATGCTTCCGTGAATTGCATTTACAGTTATAGTGTTGTTTTAATTGATTACGGAAAAAGTTATTGTTATGAAAAGGAATATGATAAAAAAAAAAAAAAAAAAAAAATTTGCCCGTAATTTAATTAACCCAATCACTGTGATTGTAACTGCGCTTAATATCATAATCAATGTTAACAATACCGGTGTACAACGGGCTGTTACAGAAGGTAACAAAGAGGATTGTATTTTTGGAATGTGGTCTATACTGCTATATCTCTTTTGCATCCTTTGTTCTCTCTTTTAAGCCTGCAATGACATTCTAGTCTTTGGTTTCTAGTTGGATAGCAAGCATGAAGTTGTACAGGCTTATATTGACACTGCATATTGCTACAGAAACACTAATATAAACGTGTTCTTCCCGAGGCAGAGATGTCCAACCGTAGGTTAGGTGTTTGATGTTGGATCTAATGCTTTCTCACTAGATACCTATGAATTAGGTATCTTGGGGGGCAGCGGATCACTACACACTATATGACGGCCTTAGCCAAAGGGGTGTGTGCGCGCGCTGTTGTGATTGCATAAAATAGGGTTAGAGAGTGACCAGTCATACATGTGTCCTTTAGCTCATATTTATAGTGCTTACCTTTGGGCTGGTATCATTTGGGCTTCTTGCAGGTATGGGCCTTACTCAGGTCCATAACAGTTGACCCCCAGCCCGGTAGACTGTGTTCAGGATGCCAGGATGTCCAAGCTGGGCTGCATAATGTCTATATTTCCGGTGTCAGCCATCTGGTCCTATCACTTTGATTTGGTGTATATCTCGGCTCCTCAACTTAGCTGCAAAAAATTACCATGATTCCTCGAGCTACCCTCGTTATGAGTCCTTAACCAGGATGCACCTTCTGGGTGGTAATCATGATTTGGGCATAAATCCGTAGCCGGAATACATATCCGGACTACTGCCAAGACTTATGCTGAGTAGTAGATATCCCGCTGAGCAATAGTTCTTCTTCCACTAAACGATTCTCCTTCTCACGTAATCATAACGACCTTCCACGTGGCTCCCCTTAACCAACGCGACGTGTGCCACTACTCCCACCTGCATTGTTTGCATTAATTGTAACTATCAAGATGTCCCTCAACTGTCGTGTCTGCCAGTTTTACTTTTTTTCCCCCATCCTTTCATTTCGCGGGTCATATCTTTTTAACTTCCCTTTCTCTTTCTCCTTTTCATCTTCTTGCTACGTGCTTCTTTATCTGGTGCTGCATTCGAATTTTTTCTCCCACTTAGCAAACTCTCCGAGTCTTCGAGCGATTCTCAGGTATGTTCTATAACTTCCTTCGTGTTTCATCTTTCTTTTAGTGCTGTATCACTCACTTTGGATCCAAATTTGCGCACCACTTCATCATTGGATAAGATCAAATATCTTTTCTTAATGTGGGGAATATTCCAACAAGATCTCATCTTATCCTTTTGTTAAGAAACAACTTTTCATAGCCAGTTCAAATTTGAATTCAAACACTTGAATTCAAATGTTCAAACATTCAAATTCAAAATCCAAAATTTCAAATTTCAAATTAAAAATTTGAATTTCAAAATCCAATTTCAAAATTCAAATTTCAAATTTCAAATTTCAAATTCAAAATTCGAATTTCAAAAATTCTAATTCCAAATTCAAATTTCAAAATTCAAATTTCAAAATTCAAAATTCAAATATTTGATAATTAATTTAAATAATTAAATTAATTAGTAATATCTAGGACTATCCAAGCTCATTACTATGCTCCAACTTCTTGGGCTAACAACCATTATTAGGCCCAATACCTTTAAAGCTAGTTTATCATGACTACAAGGTGTTAGTATGTGACCCATTAGGTCCAACTTAGCTTCTGACATAACTGAGCTTGGGCCTAACAAGCCCACAACCCAATTAATGACAACACAGAGCACTAGCAATGCTTTGTTGCCCTAGAACTAGTCAGATTAATGACTTGATTATCCTATTGCACATATTTGGTTACCGTACGTATTTCCCTTCGTCTCGGTTATCTTCCCATTAACCTAGGTTAAGGAAATGTATCAACCCTTGCGGTTTAGGGTAAGCTTTATTCGAAATAGGGAATCTTCAATTTACTGACCCTAAAGGCATATCATCTCATGATATCTTTTACTATGCATAGATTCCCGAGTCCCTGTAAATGTCATCCTGATTTCTTCGGTTTACAGATAACCTAATCTCTCACAGAGATTTGATGAATTCCTTCAACTTATTACCCTAGCCTTGTGCCCTTTCAGGACACGCCCAACAGTATACCTATGAGTCTCCTTGTTTCAGGCAGACGAGGCATACAATCAAAACATGCCTTTAAGAACACAGTCTAGGTAATAACTTCTGGTCCAAGGAAAGACATACCCAAATATAAAGAGATTACTCTAATGACACTATCTGTGAGATTTCCTCATAGAGTCTCTTTTTGGGTCTGTTCAGTGCGAGCTATACTCTTATAGGTCCACCCACGACTTTAGCTAAGATATCTCCATATCTGTATCTCATGAGGTCTTTACCTTGTATCCATATACAAGTAGATAAATCGTACTAGTCTTACCCGAGATCACTGATCCCCAAACTCAGTGTCTCTAGACTAGGAACATATAATTAGGAATAGACATGTGATATCCTTGAATCCTCATGATCGTGATCTCATCACAGATACTCAAGAGATACCTGTTCTATTCCAAGGGGTTTATCCAATTCGTTCATATAATATTAACAATAATATCGAGAAACAATATGAAACTGAATAAATGGTGCTTTTATTTATTTACGACAAACAAAGTTCTACATCTAGTGTCCTTTATTTAATCAAAAGATTGTCTCTAGGACACCCATATACTAACAAGCTCCCACTTGGCCTAGAGCCAGTCAGACCTAAGTCATATGCCCAAAGTCTCATAATGACTATCATGTTTTCCCTGTGACTTGCAGTCATCCTTGTCACTCTGAAAGCTGGTATCAGTGAACCCTTTCACTGTTAACTCATTAACCCCACCATAGACCAGAAATACATCCTTAGTTCTTCTTAAGTATTTAAGGATGGTTTTGACTGCCGTCCAGTGACCCTCTCCAGGGTCTGACTGGTATCTGCTCGTAATGCTTAAAGCATAAGAGACATCTGGTCTCGTACATATCATTGCATATATGATGGATCCAATAGCCGAAGCGTATGGAACTCCATTCATGCGATCCTTCTCAGGCTGTGACTTAGGACACATAGCCCTTGGTAGGTGTAACCCATGACTGACAGGAAGAAAACCCATTTTTCGACCCCTCTATGCTAAACCTCTTTAGCATCTTGTCAACATACGTGGATTGAGATAAACCTAGCAGCCTCTTGGATCTATCTCTATAGATCTTTATACCAAGTATAAAGGCTGCCTCTCCCAGATCCTTCATGGTGAAGTTTTCTGAAAGTCACTCTTTCGTTATTTTTAATGTGGGGATGTCATTTCCTATTAGCAATATGTCATATACATAAAGTACTAGGAAGACGACATTACTCCCACTAACCTTCCTGTAAACACAAGGTTCATCCTCATTCTTGATTAAACCGTTACTCTTAACGACTTCATCAAAACGTATATTCCAAGTCCTTGATGCTTGCTTTAGCCCATATATTGACCTTTGTAGTTTGCATACCATATGCTCCTGATCTTTGATTTCAAAGCCTTCAGGTTGTGTCATGTACACTTCCTCCTTCAAGAACCCATTCAAGAAGGCGGTCTTGACATCCATTTGCCAAATTTCATAGTCATGGTATGCAGCTATTGCAAGCATGATCCTGATAGATTTGATCATGGCAACTGGTGAGAAATTTTCATCATAGTCAACTACTTGTCTTTGACGATACCCTTTCGCCACCAACCTAGCTTTGTAGGTCTGAGCGTTTCCATCTGCATCAGTCTTTCTTTTGAAGACCCATTTATTTCCGATAGGAGCTATTCCTTGCGGTTTAGGAACCAAGGTCCATACCTTGTTTTGATACATCGAATCCATTTCAGATTCCATGGCTTCAAGCCATCTAGAGGAGTCAACATCCTTGACTGCCTCCTCGTAGTTACTTGGTTCATCATCCTCGACAGTTTACTGATTCTCAATCACAAACCCATACCTCTCAGGTTGATGGATGACCCTCGTAGATCTACGGATTTGTTTGTTTACTTCTCCATTGGAGAACGTCGCCTGCGGAGCAGACTCGGGTTCCTCAATCTGTTCTTGTGGATCTTGCACTTCTTCAAGATCAATCTTACTCCCACTGCCTCCTTGAGATATCAAATCCTTCTCAAGGAACTCAGCATTCTTTGACACAAACACTTTGTGTTGTTCCATGGAGTATAAGTAGTATCCCTTAGTACCTTTAGGATACCCCACAAATAGACATTTAGTACTCTTAGCACTAAGCTTGTCTGATGTCAACGCTTTGACATAAGCTGGCGATCCCCATACTCTGAGGTAACTCTGGTTGGGTCTCTTACCACTCCATATCTCATATGGTGTGGTTTGAACAGATTTAGACGGTACCCTATTTAGAAGGTATGCCGCTGTGTCTAAGGCATATCCCCAAAATGATTTTGGAACTTGAGTCTCACCCATCATAGATTAACCATGTCTAACAATGTTAGTATATGGGTGTCCTAGAGACAATCTTTTGATTAAATAAAGGACGCTAGATGTAGAACTTTGTTTGTCGCAAATAAATGAAAGCACTATTTATTCAGTTTCATATTATGTCTCGATATTACTGTTAATATTATATGAACGAACTGAATAAATCCCTTGGAATAGAACAGGTATCTCTTGAGTATCTGTGATGAGATCACGATCATGAGGATTCAAAGATATTGCATGTCTATTCCTAATTATATGTTCCTAGTCTAGAGACACTGAGTTTGGGGATCAGTGATCTCGGGTAAGACTAGTACGACTTATCTACTTGTATATGGATACAAGGTAAAGACCTCATGAGCTGCTGATATGGAGATATCTTAGCTAAAGTCGTGGGTGGACCTATAAGAGTATAGCTCGCACTGAACAGACCCAAAAGGAGACTCTATGAGGAAATCTCACAGATAGTGTCATTATAGTAATATCTTTATGTTTGGGTATGTCTTTCCTTAGACCAGAAGTTATTACCTAGACTGTGTTCTTGAAGGCATGTTTTGATTGTATGCCTCGTCTGTCTGAAACATGGAGACTCATAGGTATACTGTTGGGCGTGTCTTTAAAGGGCACAGGGCTAGGGTACTAAGCTGAAGGAATTCGTCAAATCTCTGTGAGAGATTAGGTTATCTGTAAACCGGAGAAATCGGGATGACATTTACAGGGACTCCGGAATCTATGCATAGTAAAAGAGATCATGAGATGATCTGCCTTTAGAGTCAGTAAATTGAAGACTCCCTATTTCGAATAAAGCTTACCCTAAACCGCAGGGGTTGATACATTTCCTTACCCTAGGTTAATGGGAAGATAACCGAGACGAAGGGAAATACATACGGTAACCAAATATGTGCAATAGGATGATCAAGTCATTAATCTGACTAGTTCTGGGGCAACAAAGCATTGCTAGTGCTCTGTGTTGTCATTAATTGGGTTGTGGGCTTGTTGGGCCCAAGCCCAGTTATGTCAGAAGCTAAGTTGGACCTAATGGGTCACACACTAACACCTTGTAGTTATGATGGACTAGCTTTAAAGGTATTGGGCCTAATAATGGTTGTTAGCCCAAGAAGCTGTTTGGAAGCCCACCTAAATGGGTGGGTGGTGCATAGAGCTTAGTAATGGGCTTGGATAGTCCAAGCCATTACTAATTAATTTAATTAGTTAAATTAATAATCAAATATTTGAATTTCGAATTTTGAATTTGAAATTTGAATTTTGAAATTTGAATTTGGAATTTGAAATTTGAATTTTGAATTGGAAATTTGAATTTTGAATTTGGAATTTGAATTTTGAAATTCGAACTTTGAAATTGAAATTTGAAATTTTGAATTTTGAATTTCATGCATCTCAAGGAGTTGCATGATATTAAAGGCAGGCATGAGAGGTATGAGGCCTCAAGAGAACTGTTCTCTTGTAGGATGACTGAGAGCATGTCTGTTGGCAGCCATGTTCTCAAGATGATCGGGCTGATTGAGAAGCTAGGAAACCTAGGCTTCATCATGGATGCCGAGCTAAGTAATGACTTAGTCCTCACCTCACTTCCACCTTCCTTCAGTCAATTCATCATGAATTACAATATGCATGGGATGCAAGTGAACTTGCCTGAGTTGTTAAGCATGTTAACAACAGCTGAAGTGTCTATCAAGAAGGATAGGACACAGGCTCTTTTGATTGGTGGGCCTAGCAAGGCCAAGGGAAAAGGTAAGGAGCCTGCAAAATGTGACCCCCTTAAGCCCAAAGGAAAATCCAAGAAGAAGAAGGGCAAGAAGAAGGGTAAGAAGGCACCTAAGGACAAGGGTGATGTTGAATGCTTCCATTGTGGCATCAAGAGCCTGAAGTCTTGAAAGGTACCCAAGAACCCGAAGTCTTGGAAGATTGTAAAGGTTTGTCAAGCACCCATTAAGCATGACCATTAGTGAAAGAGTTGATCGAGGGGCTTCAGTCTGGACGTAGGTCACAAGTGGTGGTGACCGAACCAGGATATATTGTGTTTGCAATTCTCTAAACTCTAAACTCTTTATTTTTAGCACTTTAATTGCTTATCTGATATCATGTATGTGCTAGTATAAGTTCTATAATTGTGATCTATTATATATTATGGATTGTATGAATATATTGATTAGCTTTCTACATATTAAAGTTTGCTTGAAATGATTATTTAGAAACTAGAAGAGGGCTTTTGCGAAAATCTTGTAATACTCAATTCGCCCCCTCTAGAGTATGGAAGCCACATTCCTAACAAAGGTCACCACTTGAAGCTTCCCCAACCAAGGGAAATGACTCTCACCACTTCTACTAATAATTCAGCCCAAAATAACTCACTAACAGTGGCTGAACACTCCCCAAAGGCCATTCTCCACACTCATAAATCACAAGCACACTCACACTAGGTGTTTTGATGAAGAAACCAAGAAGAAAGATGACTTCTTGGCCTTTAATGGGAAGAGAAAGGCAATGGAACAGTAGGGAGAGGTCTGATCAGCCACCAAGTCACGTAGGAGATGTGTATAGCCTAGGGTTTTGGGCCTAAAATGAGTATTTATAGCCACTTAAGTCTTAATCACACAGTATTAGCGTTAATTGCTACGCTTAGCATTTTAATCTCAAACTTGAGATTCTGAACCTACTCATTTTTCTAAGATTTATCATATTTTTATTTTATTTTTCGCAGCACCTTTTCGGTATGCGCTTATCCATAGCCAGTATTAGTTCTGGCACCAGCTCTCATTGTTTTGACCTGAAACTTGTTTTACTAGTCCTATATAATATTCTAGGAATATTCATGCACTTATTATAATTTTCCAGGATACTTCACCAGTACGCATTTATACCGAGTAGTGTAAGAACTCGTACCGTTAATTAAGAAAAATAATTAAATAAATATGAGAATTAGAAAATAATTCCATAATTGACCCTAATAATTATTATGAGGTTTTAATAATTATAGTAAGTGAGTAATAATGCTGAAAGTCTCTTTTCTAACGAAAAGTGCAGATACCGATTCTACTTCACGGTATAAGTGTGTACCGGTGAAGTATCCCGGAAAATTATGAAAAGTGAGTATATAATACTAGAATAATATATAGGACTTGTAAAACGAGTTTCAAGTTAAAATAATGAGAACTGGTGCCAGAACTAATACTGTCAGCGTGGAAAATGCATACCGGAAACGTTTTGCGAAAAAATAAATAAATATATGAAAATTCCTAGAAAAATATCTAGGTTAAGAATCTAAAATTTTAGGGTTAAACGAAGAGCGGAACTAATTAAACTAATACTGCTAGTTTAACTTAAGTGACTATATAATAGAAAAGAGGAGCAAAACCCTAGGTTTTTTTAAAAGACTCAGCAGCTGAGTAGTGTGGCAGCATTTGGGAGTTTTCTTGGAGTCTTAGCTTTCTTCTCCAAAGTTTTCATTTTTCTCCTTTTCTCTTCCATTGAAACACCACCCAACCATTAGAGCTCTAGTCTTGTTGAAGGAGAATACATTGTTGAAGGATTTGGGTGCTTTCTCAATCTCTAAAGTTTCTATTTTTTGTTTTCTGTTCTCAAAAGGATTCAAGATAAACCTAATTATCCCCTTTGTAAATCCATAAATTGATTATAATCCTTGTTATATGTTAATGTTACAATAGCATTCTAGAAGTGATCGTGCGCTACTTTCTTCGGTCACATGGCCATTCCTTTTGTCATTTTTATTTTGGTTTCATCGATTTAACTTTGAAATCGGTCACTGTGCACTCAACGCAGATGAATGTATTTTGGGTCTTACCTATATATATACACATTGGTCCACGCGGGATATATATATATATATATATATATATATATATATATATATATATATATATATATATATATTATGCTTTCGTTCATTCTGGAAAACGTTGGATACATTGGTCAGTGTGTACTCACATTGGATACTTTTGGATACTTTTATTATATATATATCAATGTTATTACCCAGGGAGCCATTAGAAAAATATGCTTTTGTTTAGAAAAGGATGCTTAGAAAAACATGCTATATGAACCCAGGGAGACGTTATGCTTAGAAAAGTATGTTGTTTCGTTTGTCTATATATATATATATATATATGTTTATTTTGTTACCTGGAAGTCTAACTCGTTAGAAAAGTAAGCAATTGATATTATATATATATATATATATATATATATATATATATATATATATATATAACAAATACAAATATTTTGTGGCTATATTTATATATGTTTATAATGTAACACCCACTCTTGTATGCATCCAAGAGGGTTGTTTGCTAAATCGTATTAGAGTAGCAGCGGTAAAAAAACTCAATTAATTAAAAACTTTATCAAATACATTTAATTAGAAAACTTGAAAAATCCAGATTTGTTTCCTATAAAAACAATATGAGAAAAATGAGGTTGTTTATCGAACATAGAAAATTTCATGGATAAAACCCTTTGCTGAATTTTCTACGCTTTTCAGAAAAGCTTGCTGTCTTATAAAATCTGTATAAAATCGAATTTAGATACGATAAAAAATATTCCAAGCTTCTGAAAAACTAGACATCCGGGGCATCGCGTACATATAAATTATGCGCGATTCGGAGGTGAATAGCCCCGCGGAACAGGACACGTAAAACGCTTGTGAATCCTGTCCGTTTTCTGGAACAGGCTGTAGGGCGAAGCTTATAACAATTTGTACAGATTTCGTATGGAGATGAAACCTGCACAGTTTGAAAGTACATTCCCGGGGCTTCGCGTGCATATAAAATAATAGTAAATCGGAGTTCGATTGCCCCTTGAAACATGACACGTAAAGTGGTTGTAAAACTGGTAAAAATTCAGCACTTGGTTAAAAATTCTCTTTGCAAAACGTTTTTCTGATTTTTCCAAAACAGCCGCTGTTCATAAAGGTTCAAGGTAAAATAGAGATGATAAAGTCTACAGTCATCCAAGAGTACCGAAATATAAAGCATTACAGTCATCCAACAATCAAACAGAAACAGCAAAAATCCATGCATCAGCAAGCAACAGCAAACTTCACTTCTTCAAAAGCTTTTACGTCCTCCTGCCATTTTGGAAAATAGCAGCCCCGAAGGGGTGAGAAAAATCCCAGTAGTGTGGCAACAAAACCAATAATATAACAGTATTAACTAGGCACAAAATCATAAACAGTCACTTCAACATATCCTTGTTCCCTTTCCTTTTTCCTTTTCATCATATTCCTATATATATAGCGCATATAACGCCTTTCCTTTTCATCATATTCATATATTGCGTATATAACGCCTTTCCTTTGCGCTTTTAGCACCGTCGTGCGCGCACTTCACAGTGGAATCAAATATACCCTTGGCACCTGAGCTCCATGTGGATTCCATCTGTGGGCCTATGCGGACTGATGCCAAGTGTCCCATACCCCGGTACCTTGGGGATGCCTATATGATGTTTGCTCAAACACATGGTCCTGTACATAACTATTCTAAAACAAGACCTATATGATCATGATACATGCATGTCATGCTATGCTTTCACACACAAAGCGTAAAAATGCGGTATGATGTAAGGTGCATGCTTATATACCTTTCATATGCGTTATGCTGCCACATAACGTCTTTACCTCATAATCATATAGCCATCACGGCACATTTTTGGCAGTTTCCTTTCATCATAATGGAACATAATATTTTTACGGCATATGGAGCATCATGTCACAATTTTATACCAGTAGTCAATAGTCACATTAGGCAATATCGCCTGACACTTACCTCGTGTCTTAACATTCTTTGCCAAACATCATCAATCCACATATCAATCAAACATTCCAAAGAGCTAAGATCTTGTGCACCTAATCAAATAGATACATATACATATGCAATCAGAATTTATTTCATGCTATTCCAATACTTCACCAACAAGTCCTAGGCTTCTATTTCATGTTCCTTCATCGAATTGAAGTGTTTTTAGTGCCAATATTAGATACTGCCCTAAGAATAATATTATCCCTTGCTTGAACTACCATTTTTCCACTGTTTACATCATAAGAGGGTTCGGTTTAAAAGGCTCCTCTTAAGGAAATAATATTCTGACTTCATCTCAACTTAAATGAATTTATACAGCAACAAAATCTACATTTTTCCCTAGGTTCCCACATGCATTCATATACGGTTTTCAAGCTTTCATTCCTAACAATATTCTGCCTTATAAAAGAGTTACCAATGACTAAATACCATCAAATTCCAATGTTTTAACCAAGGCAGAATCGGTTAACAAAGAGATTAAAGGTTTCAATTCTCATTCTCATCTAAACTATATATGGTGCGCTAGGATTGACTAATAAGCATGCTGTAAATTAGTTTAATGCATGTAGAGCTAGGAGTATAACGCAGTCCCACAAAAACAGTCCATCATATACACAAAGACACTAATTCCATACTAACAAATCGGGTTTAGGGGCTAGCATGCACTAGGTTCATGACTCTTATTCACATATCCAACCTTACACTTTATGGTGTGCTAAAAAATACAAGCTATCCCAAAGTTCCAAGTGAGCCATATTCTATGCTCATAAAAATTGTTTCAAAAATTTTCAGAGATAAACATCAAGTCAGAATCGGTTTCATCTACACCAAACCATTTGAGATAATTTATTCTAAACACATTTACTTCCAAGAAAGGGTGCTACTGGTGCATTCTACACATACAGTCCTCCTCATTTAAAATCCTTATAATTTAGATACATTAACTCAGTCCCAAATTATAAGATAGTCTTTCAAGTTTTATTCTATTCATGCTTCTAGTTTATAACCTAAGGATATAAGATGTCAGAATTTAGAAGGGCTTAAAATAAGAAAAAAAAACTATTTTCTCAAACATGCTTCACGGTTTAACAGAGGGAAGAAAGAAGTGCCTACCTCTAGACAATGCAAGGCAACCGATACACAGCTCTAATGTGCAGGCTGCTTCGGCTGGAAGGAGAAAGAGAGATGTGTTGAACTTGGCTCACACTCTCTAGGTGTTGTCCTCGGTTGAGCAGTAACAGAAAAAGAAAAGAAGAGTTGGAAGATGGTGCTTCTTAGAAGGAATTCACGGTTAGAAGAATAGGTAGGAAGTTGGTTTCTGTTTGTCAAGTAATGTTAACCAATATTGTCTACTCATTCAGCCCAAGGGTATGGAAGAGAAGGGAACATGAAGGCTGTTTATAAACACTACACAAGTTAGAAGATGAGCTTGAGTCTCCTCTCCTTGGAGCACGCAAAGGAAGGAGGTTGGGGAAGTTTTCTGCTCAATGCAGACCGATCACAATGCCTCATTGGGTGCATGAAAGATAATGCTAAGTTAAATCATCAAAAGAGACAAACATCTGCCCCTTACTTCTGCCCAAAGCAACGCATGCTACAAGGGAAAAGATGGCTGAATGGTTGACAAGCAAAGACAAGGTCAGGGGCTGCAAGGATAGCAGAATTCTGCGCATGCTAGACCTGTGTGGGAGCTGTCCAAGTCGAGGTCAGAGGATGAGGAGCTTTGGTCAACTCAATGGTTGTATGTTTAGCATGAAAGCACAAGGAAGGGAAAGGCTATGAGGTTCTGCCTATTCCCTATCATGCAGATCTGACTTCTCTCCCTCCAAAGCTGCATGATGACAAGGCTGCCACAAGCCACCAGCCTGCACACTGGCCATTTCAGCGCAGCACAAGGGACAAGCAAGTGGCATAGGTTGTGTGTAAGTGTGCAAAGTGAGCTGCAAAAGCAAAAGAACCTATACCAAGGACTACTCATGCGCACAAGGTTGGAAGGGTTTGATGGGGATGGATGAGAGTATCTAAGGTCAAATGTGCAGCAGCTTTCTCTACTCATAATGTCCTATGCGCACAAGTTTGGAAAGGTTTGATGGTGATGGATCAAACATGTAACAACTTTTTCTTCTCACAAAGCCCTATGCGCATAAGGTTGGATGGTGATGGATGAGAGAGGCTTTGATGGTGATAGGTGAGAGTGGCTTGGTCAAATATGCAGGACCTCCTTTTCTTTCACATGCTGCAGCGTTTTGTACAAGGGTGCAAGCAACAAAATGCCCTCTTCCCTATGCACCATGCGCATGAAGAGATAAGGGTGCCATGTGAAGGAAGAGCCTAGGGTGAATACATATGGAAGGAAGCACACTCAAGGCTCCCAATGTTGATGCAAGGTGGCGGTCAAGGAATGAAAGTGCAAGCTGAGTTTTATTTAGACACAACACACACAATGTAGGGGCTGTGTGCAGCCAAAAAAAAATGCAAGAGAGAAGGTTAAAGGTGAAGGAATATAAGGTTGCTTAAGGTCATGGGTTCTAGGGCCCAAGTCCTAAATAAATTGATTCATACAAGTCCAATTGTTTTCTTATTTAGGAATTAATCCAATCCTTCTAACTTTTATGCACCTCTAATTATTTACTAAAGATTTACTCCTTACTTAAAATTAATGGTGTACTTTTAAATGAGTACATAATTCTAAATAACCGTATGCTCCCTATAAGTTCTATTTAATTTATTCCTATGACTAAAATTTCACATGCACAAAATAGGCACTTGCCTTCCATGGTACTACCAATAATCCTTAATTTAAAATTTTAATTCCGTTCTAGAGCAAACATATATAATTCGCATATACTTACTCTAGCCCATTCCTAATAGATTCGTAATTAGACGGGATGTTACATATAAGATATTAATTATCTAAAAATAAATAAGTTAAATGGTATATCTTAGAAAGGATCTCCGGTTTGAATTGAAAAAAGAAAAAGAAAATAATATCCGATTGCCTTGGAATTTTAGAATATGTATATTGATACCATGATGGTCATTGAACCAAATCTGTGAGTGCATTGGATTCTATTTGTGGTGTGGACCCTTGTGATACCGAGTTCGAGTCAAAGGGGCATACAGGTACAGGTAAGCTTTCGTGTCCTCGGTTTAGCCACCGTGTGGTTCCACCATACCCCATGGGGGATGGTTTATATGCATGTTGTGCTTTCATGCTTTTATATTTGAACTATTTTAAGTTGTTATGTGAAATGGCTTTTAGTATGTATGTGTTGTTCCACCTATATGGCAAGCCTGAGTATGTAGCGTCATACAATATGGTGGGGCTGTGGGTGGTTGCAAGTAGCGTCTTGCACTATCTGTAGGGTTTAGACGTATTTCCTGCATCTCTATGGCCAGTAGAATTGATTTGACACACATTACATGATTATCTGTTGCATTACACTGTTTTCATAACTTATTTTGTAAACTGTTTTTAGAACTTATATTACACATGTAAGTGAGCTTGGGGTGGAAGTTCCTTGATGACCCCTTGTCTTACTGAGATTTCTTGCTAGAGATCTCACCCCACGTTTGGGGCATCATTTCAGGTTCAGGTAATGCTGGGGTTGATACCCCGGGCGGTAGGAGGCCGGAGCTGACTTAGAGAGTGACTGTTATATATGCACATGCTGGATTTTATTTACTGCTTTACTGTATTTAGTTTCAATTATATGATATTCATGTTAAGACACTTTTCATGATGTATCTTGTCTGTGTGAGCATGGCCATGTTTGTGTTATGAATTTATGAGTCATAAAAGGGTAGCAGTTATGGAGTTTTATTTGTAATGGCATTTATGAGTCATAAAGGGTAGCAGTTATGGAGTTTTATTTTTATGGAATTTATGATTCATAAATTGTTGCACTTTAGATGTCTTTTGAAATCATATACAGGCGATATTTTGTAAAAAAATTGGTAATACAACTTGGTAAATTAAATGACATCATAATTGAATTAAAGAAAAAGTTTTTCTGCACATTAATTAAGCCTGGCTTAATACGATGAGGTGTTAACAAACCGGGTATACACGGGGTGTTACATTTTATGGTATCAGAGCACTTTCTAGGGAAAAGCTTGTATGTGTTGCAAATAACTTAGGATGTTTAGTTGTGTGTCTATCTTGTGTTCTCTCTGTCTGGTTTTATTATGATGATGCATATGTGACCATATTTCATGGGCCTGATCAACTCATTATTTGTGTAACTTGTGCAGAGTCATGGTACAACCTAGGAGGAACCTAGATCATAATGAGGGTCAACCTGACCCGGTCCTGACTGCATTAGCTGAGATGCAGGCGGCGAGACTAGCCGATCAGGAGGCCGCTAGATTGGCCAACAAGGAAATGATGGACGCCATGTGTGAGGCGAACTAGAAAGCCACGGAAGATGTTCTGAGGCAAACCGATTGGCGAATATGACCATGATGAGGGTTATGATGGAGGAGATGAGGGCTGGCCGCCCTGAGGGTTAGTTACCTCCGCCACCACCACCGCCACCTCCACCCAGTCAGCAGGACGACAGTCAGAGTTATATGGGGGATGGCAACCACGTTAGTTTGGAGATGCAGACTATCCCGGAGCATGGGGAGAACCGTGATGAGATTGACTGTAGGCCGAACGCTTTCCGCAAGCATAAGCAACCTTCTTTTGATGGGAAGTATGATCCCATTGCTGTTGCTAGATGGCTTCAGGCGTTGGACAAGATTTTCAGGGTGATGCAGTGCATAGAGCCGCATAAACTTATATTTGCGACTTAAATGCTGGAGGGATATTCCCATGAGTGGTGGATGAACACCTCTCATGCTTTTGAGATGCAGGGTCATGTGATGACGTGGCCGTTCTTTGAGGACTGTTTTCTCGGGAGGTATTTTCCTTATGATGCTCAAGAGAGGAAACAGGGAGAGTTTGAAAGGTTGGTGCAGGGCTCGATGTCTGTTGATGAGTACCTGGCCAAGTTTAATGAATTGGTAAAGTTTGCTCACTTCCGGATGGCTATGCCTACTTCGACCTTTTTAGCTGCTAAGTTCCGCAGGGGACTCAAGGAGGAGATTGCTGATCGTATAGCTAGTTCTGCTTCGAGATACTTTGGGACACTTGTGCAGCAATGTCGAGATATAGAGGATGTATGCATTGCGAGTAAGGCCAAGAGGGCAAGGGTTGATGATACCAAGGGAACAAGTGGTTCCAATTCCTGGAGGGACAGAAAGTTTGCTGGCAAAGGAAAAGGGAAACAGTTGAAGGCTAGGCAGGCGCCTGGTCAGTTCAAGAGGACTTCTTCACAGCAAGGGGGTTCGGCTAGGCCTCCTTCCATCCCTAGATGTTCGGGGTGCGAAAAGGAGCATGCAGGGCGTTGTGCTACCGGTCAATTGATCTATTTTCATTGTGGCAAGGAGGGCCTCTACTCCCGAGATTGTCCGTCGTCGAGGGCGAGAGCTGCGGCAGTTCAGGCAGTTCCACTACAGATGATTCCCCTTCCAACTACAGTGGCACCTACTGTGCCACCTACTACTGGGCGAGTCTACACTCTGGATCGTCAGCAGTCGGACCGAGCTCCGAACCTGGTCAGAGGTACTATTACAGTTGGAGGTTCTGCTATTGATTTATTGTTTGACTCTGGGGCTACGCATTCATTCATTGCTATCTCGATTGCTGTGGGGCTTGAGTTGCCCATGTCTATGCTTTCTCCACCGTTGCGGGTGACCACTGCCACTGGAGAGAAGTGTGATACTACCATTGTGCATCAAGATGTCGTGTTTCAGTGGGATGGCTGTGACTTTTCGGTAGATCTGATTGGGTCGCCGATGGCCAACTTAGAAATTATTCTGGGCATGGATTGGTTATCCAGAAACTGTGCTTTGATTGACTGTTGTGCTAAGAGAGTGGTGATGTCTCCGTGTGGGTCCACAACCAGTTCCTCGCCATTCATTTCAGTCCTGCAGGCTAGGAAGGCCTTGAGAGCAGGGGCATTTGGCTATGTCATGTTGGGGGGTTTGGTGAGTGGGACATAGGAGGATCTCACTGGCATTCCTGTGGTGAAGGATTTCCTTGAGGTGTTTCCCGAGGAGATTCCTGAGTTTCCGCCACAGCGGGAGATAGAGTTTTCCATAGACTTGTTGCCTGGTGTGGGGCCTATGTCATTAGCTCCATATCGGATGTCGCCACCGGAGTTGGCTGAGCTGAAGAAACATATTGAGGACCTTTCGGGGAAGGGTTTCATTCGGCCGAGTGTGTCTCCATGGGGAGCCCCGGTCATTTTCGTGAAAAAGAAAGATGGGTCTATGCGGTTGTGCACCGACTACAGGCAGCTGAACAATGTGACAATCAAGAACAAGTATCCCCTTCCTCGCATTGATGATTTGTTGGATCAGCTTAAGGGAGCTTGTGTGTATTCGAAGATTGATCTCCGGTCCAGATACCATCAGATTCGGGTGAAGCCGGAGGATGTTCCAAAGACTGCGTTTCGTTCGAGATACGGTCACTATGAGTATTTGGTGATTCCATTTGGACTCACGAATGCACCCGCAGTGTTCATGGATTATATGAATAGGATTTTCCAGCCATACTTGGATCAGTTCGCGATCGTATTCATCGACGATATTTTGATTTACTCCAAGACAGAGGATGAGCATGTCGAGCACTTGAAGATTGTGTTGCAAGTGCTGAAGGATAAAAGGCTGTATGCTAAGCCCTCAAAATATGAGTTTTGGCTCAAGTCAGTAAAGTTTTTGGGTCATGTGATTTCTGCTGAGGGAGTGGCAGTTGATTCGAACAAGATTGAGGCCGTGCTAGAGTGGGAGAGGCCCAAGACGGTTACTGAGGTGAGAAGTTTTCTGAGATTGACAGGTTATTATAGGAGGTTTATCAAGGGATTCTCCATGCCAGTGTTACCTTTGGCTCGCCTTACTCGGAAGGAGACTCCATTCGTGTAGACTCACGAGTGTGAGGAGTGTTTTCAGGAGTTGAAGGTGAGACTGACAACTACACCTGTGTTGGTCCTTCCTGATCCTGCTGAGGAGATTGAATTGTATACTGACACCTCCAGAAAGGGGTTGGGATGTGTGTTGATGCAGTTGGGCAAGGTTATTGCTTATGCTTCGAGGCAGTTGAAGCCTCATGAGGAGAACTACCCGACTCATGATTTGGAGTCGGCAGCGATTGTGTTTGCTTTCAAGATTTGGAGGCATCATCTCTATGGCATGAAATTCGCTGTGTTCAGTGACCACAAGAGCTTGAAGTATCTGTTTGATCAGAAGGAGCTGAACATGAGACAGAGGAGATGGATGGAGTATTTGAAGGACTACGACTTTGAGTTGAAGTACCATCCTGGCAAGGCCAATGTGGTAGCCGATGCTTTGAGTCAGAAATCGGTGAGTCTATCCAGTTTGACCATGGGTGATTATGACATCATTGAGCTGTTTCGAGATCTGAAGGTGACCTCGTTATTTGGGGGTGCACTTCTGGAAATGGAAACCATGCAAGTTGAAAATGAACTCTTGGAAAAGATTAAAGAGGCGTACGTGCAAAGAGAGTGTTTGGACTATGTGAAGAACCAGGATGGTGTGACCTGGAATGAGGATGGATTACTTATGTTTCAGAAGAGGATTGTGGTTCCTTGAGGTCCTTTGACCGAAGAGGTTATGGCAGAGGCCCATAAGGGCCAGTTTACTATCCACCCTGGTGCTACAAAGATGTATCAGGACTTGAAGAGGAATTTCTGGTGGCCGGGTATGAAGAAAGATATAGCAGTATGTGTCCAAATGCTTGATTTGCCATAAAGTAAAGATAGAACACCAGAAGCCGTCTGGTAAACTTCAACCTCTGGAGATACCGCAGTGGAAGTGGGAGAGTATTTCCATGGATTTCGTGGTGGGATTACCCAAGACTCAGGCTGGTTGTGATTCGATATGGGTCATTGTGGACAGATTGACGAAGTCTGCCCATTTTCTTCTAGTAAGGGTGAGCTTCACTATTGAGCAGTTAGCCAGACTTTATGTCCGCGAGATTGTGAGGCTTCACGGGGTGCCCGAGAGTATCATTAGTGATAGGGATCCAAAGTTCACATCTCGGTTTTGGGAGGCGCTGCAGGAGGCTTTTGGTACACAGTTGAGACTGAGTACAGCCTATTACCCTCAGACTGATGGACAGACTGAGTGGACCATCCAGACGTTGGAGGACATGTTGAGCGCTTGCACGTTGGAGCAGGGTTCAACATGGAATAGGTACCTGCCACTGGTGGAATTTTCGTACAATTATAGTTTCCAAGCTCACCCTACGAGGCGCTGTATGGTAGGAGGTGTCGAACTCCTACCTGTTGGTCTGAGGTTGGAGATAAAGAGTTATTTGGCTTAGACTTTGTCCAAGATACAACCCAGCAGGTCCAGATGATCAGAGAGAAATTGAAGCAGGCGCAGAATCGCCAGAAGAGCTACTATGATGTTAAGCATCATCCACTGGAGTTCAGTGAGGGTGAGCACGTGTTCGCGAGACTTTCACCTGTAACGGGTGTTGGACGGGCACTCGGAGGGAGGAAGCTGAGCCCGCGATTCATTGGGCCTTACCAGATTCTTGGTAGGGTGGGACCAGTTGCCTACCGGCTTGCCTTGCCTCTGAACTTGGCCAACATTCATGACGTATTTCATGTGTCTCAGCTTCGGAGATACATTGCGGATCCTTCGCACGTGGTGTAACCGGATGATGTGGAGGTTCGGGAGAACCTAAAGACTCCCGTCGGACCACTCAAGATTCTCGATCGCGGCGAGAAACGGTTGAGGAGCAAGACCATTCCGATGGTCAAGGTGCAGTGGACTGGACGAACTCCTGAGGAGTGCACTTGGGAGCGTGAGGAAGAGCTTCTCCGGCAGTACCCTAAGTTTCAAGACAGGTATGTTTTTGATTTTGAGGACAAAATCCTTAAAAATGTGGGGTGAATGTAAGAATTCGCACCATTAATTAAGAAAAAATAATTAAATAAATATGAGAATTAGGAAATAATTCCATAATTGACCCTAATAATTATTATGAGGTTTTAATAATTATAGTAAGTGAGTAATAATGCTGAAAGTCTCTTTTCTAACGAAAAGTGCAGATACAGGTTCTACTTCACGGTATAAGTGCGTACCGGTGAAGTATCCCGGAAAATTATGAAAAGTGAGTATATATTACTAGAATAATATATAGGACTTGTAAAACGAGTTTTAAGTTAAAATAATGAGAACTTGTGCCAGAACTAATATTGTCAGCGTGAAAAACGCATATCGGAAAAGTGTTGCGAAAAAGAGGAGCAAAACCCTAGGTTTTTTTAAAAGACTCAGCAGCTGGTAGTGTGGCTGCATTTGGGAGTTTTCTTGGAGTCTTAGCTTTCTCTCCAAAGTTTTCATTTTTCTCCTTTTCTCTTCCATTGAAACACCACCCAACCATTAGAGCTCTAGTCTTGTTGAAGGAGAACCCATTGTTGAAGGATTTGGGTGCTTTCTCAATCTTTAAAGTTTCCATTTTTTTCCTGTTCTCAAAAGGATTCAAGTTAAACCTAATTATCCCCTTTGTAAATCCATAAATTGATTATAATCCTTGTTATATGTTAATGTTACAATAGCATTCTAGAAGTGATCGTGCGCTACTTTCTTCGGTTACATGGCCATTCCTTTTGTCATTTTTATTTTGGTTTCATCGATTTAACTTTGAAATAGGTCACTGTGTACTCAATGCAAATGAATGTATTTTGGGTCTTACCTATATATATACACATTGGTCCACGCGGTATATATATATATATATATTAGAAAACTATGCTTTCATTCATTCTAGAAAACGTTGGATACATTGGTCACTGTGTACTCACATTGGATACTTTTGGATACTTTTATTATATATATCAATGTTATTACCTAGGGAGCCATTAGAAAAATATGCTTTTGTTTAGAAAAGGATGCTTAGAAAAATATGCTATATGAACCCAAGGAGACGTTATGCTTAGAAAAGTATGTTGTTTTGTTTGTCTACATATATATTCTGTTACCAGGAAGTCTAACTCGTTAGAAAAGTAAGCAATTGATATTATATATATATATATATATATATATATATATATATAATAAATACAGATATTTTGTGGCTATATTTATATATGTTTATAAGATATTAATTATCTAAAAATAAATAAGTTAAATGGTATATCTTAGAAAGGATCTCCGGTTTGAATTGAAAAAAAAAAAATAATATCCGATTGCCTTGGAATTTTAGAATATGTATATTGATACTATGATGGTCATTGAACCAGATCTGTGAGTGCATTGGATTCTATTTATGGTGTGGACCCTTGTGATACCGAGTTCGAGTCAAAGGGGCATACGGGTACAGGTAAGCTTTCGTGTCCTCGGTTTAGCCACCGTGTGGTTCCACCATACCCCATGGGGGGATGTGTTATATGCATGTTGTGCTTTCATGCTTTTATATTTGAACTATTTTAAGTTGTTATGTGAAATGACTTTTAATATGTATGTGTTGTTCCACCTAGATAGCAAGCCTGAGTATGTAGCGTCATACAATATGGTGGGGCTGTGGGTGGGTGCAAGTAGCGTCTTGCACTATCTGTAGGATTTAGACGTATTTCCTGCATCTCTATGGCCAGTAGAATTAATTTGACACACATTACATGATTATCTGTTGCATTGCACTTTTTTCATAACTTATATTGTAAACTGTTTTTAGAACTTATATTACACATGAAAGTGAGCTTGGGGTGGAAGTTCCTTGAGGACCCCTTGTCTTACTGAGATTTCTTGCTAGAGATCTCACCCCACGTTTGGGGCATCATTTTAGGTTCAGGTAATGCTGGGGTTGATACCTCGGGCAGCAGGAGGCCGGAGCTGACTTATAGAGTGACTGTTATGCACATGCTGGATTTTATTTACTGCTTTTCTGTCTTTAGTTTCAATTATATGATATTCATGTTAAGACACTTTTGATGATGTGTCTTGTCTGTGTGAGCATGGGGATTGTCCATGCCACATTTGTTTACGTTGGATATTATGACGAGTCGTAATAATATCTAGCGGGCCACGTTTGTGTTATGAATTTATGAGTCATAAAAGGGTAGCAGTTATGGAGTTTTATTTGTAATGGGATTTATGAGTCATAAAGGCTAGCAGTTATGGAGTTTTATTTTTATGGAATTTATGATTCATAAATTGTTGTGGTTTTAGATGTCTTTTGAAATCATATACAGGCGATATTTTGTAAAAAGAACTGGTAATACAACTTGGTAAATTAAATGATGTCATAATTGAATTAAAGAAAAAGTTTTTCCGCATATTAATTAAGCGTGGCTTAATACGATGAGGTGTTAACAAACCGGGTATACACGGGGTGTTACAAGTAGCAGAACCGGTATCTACACTTTTCATCTGAAAAGCAATTTTCAGCGTTATTACTCACTTACTAAAATTTTTAAAGCCTCATAATAATTATTAGGGTCGATTATGGAATTATTTCCTAATTCTCACATTTAATTAATCAATTTTCTTGATTAACGGTGCAGGTTCTTACATTCACCCCACCTTTTTAAGGATTTTGTCCTCAAAATCAGAAACATACCTGTCTCGAAACTCGGGGTACTGCCGGAGAAGCTCGTCCTCTCGCTCCCAAGTACACTTCTCAGGAGTTCTTCTGGTCCACTGCACTTTGACCATCAGAATGATCTTGCTCCTCAGCTTCTTCTCACCACAATCGAGAATCTTAAGTGGTCCGATGAGAGTCTTTAAGTTCTCCCAAACTTCCACATCATCAGGTTGCACCACGTGCGAAGGATCTGCTACGTACTTCCGAAACTGATACACGTGAAAGTCGGTAGGCAAGGCAAGCCGATAGGCAACTGGTCCTACCCTACCAATGATCTGGTATGGCCCAATAAATCGCGGGCTCAGCTTCCTCACTCCGAGGGCCCAACCAACACCGGTGACAGGTGAAAGTCTCACAAACACATGCTCACCCTCACTGAACTCCAGTGGACGATTCTTGACATCATAGTAGCTCTTCTGGCGATTCTGCGCCTGCTTCAGCTTCTCTCTGATCATCTGGATCTGCTGGGAGGTATCTTTGACAAAGTCCAAGCCAAAAGGTACTTTGTCTCCAACCTCAGACCAGCAGGTAGGAGTCGGACACCTCCTACCATACAGTGCTTCGTAGGGCGCCATGCCCAGGCTAGCATGAAAGCTGTTGTTGTACGAAAACTCAATCAATGGCAGGTACCTATCCCATGCTGAACCTTGCTCCAAAGTGCAAGCCCTCAACATGTCCTCCAATGTCTAGATGGTCCTCTCATTCTATCCGTCAGTCTGAGGGTGATAGGCGGTACTCAATCTCAACTGCATACCAAAAGCTCGCTGCAGCGCCTCCCAGAACCGAGATGTGAACTTCGGGTCCCTATCACTGATGATACTCTCGGGCACCCCGTGAAGTCTCACAATCTCGCGAACATAAAGTTTTTCCAATTTCTCTGTAGTGAAGCTCACCTTTACTGGAAGAAAATGGGAAGACTGCGTCAGTCTATCCACAATGACCTAGATAGAGTCACAACCCGCCTGAGTCTTAGAGAATTCCACCACGAAGTTCATGGAAATACTTTCCCACTTCCACCATGGTACTTCGAGAGGTTGAAGCTTACCGGACGATTTCTGATGCTCAATCTTCATCTTCTGGCAAATCAAACACTTGGACACAAAAACAACAACATCCTTCTTCATACCCGGCCACCAGAAGTTCTTCTTCAGGTCTTGATACAACTTAGTAGCACCAGGGTGGATAGAAAATTGGCCCTTATGAGCCTCGGCCATAACCTCTTTGGTCAACGGACATCGAGGAACCACGATCCTCTTTTGAAACAACATAAGTCCATCCTCATTCCAAGACACACCGTCTTGGTTCTTCACGTAGTCCAGGCACTCTCTCTACACTTGTGCCTCTTTGATCTTTTCCAGCAACTCATTCACAACGCCTGCTGCTTCCATCTTGAGAAGTGCACCCCTACATGGAGAGGTCACTGCCAGGTTTCGGAAATTCTCAACCACACCAAAATTATAAAGCAACAAACTGGATAGGCTCTCAGATTTCCGGCTCAAAGCATCCGCTACCATATTAGCCTTGCCAGGATGGTACTTCAACTCAAATTCGTAGTCCTTTAGGAACTCAATCCATCTCCTCTGTCTCATGTTCAGCTCTTTCTGGTCGAAAAGATATTTCAAACTTTTGTGGTCACTGAACACTACAAACTTCATACCAAAAAGATAATGCCTCCAAATCTTGAAAGCAAAAACAATGGCCGCCAACTCCAAGTCATGAGTCGGGTAGTTCTCCTCATAAGGCTTCAACTGCCTCGAAGCATAAGCAACAACTCTACCGGTCTGCATCAAAATGTAGCCTAGCCCTTTTCCAGAAGCATCACAGTAAAGCTCAAACTGCTCATCAGAATCAGGAAGGATCAATACATGTGCGGTAGTCAATCTCTCCTTCAACTCCTGAAAGCATTCCCCACACTCGTGAGTCC
>JAVKPL010013630.1:0-78098 GCA_032173675.1 Gastrolobium villosum | reverse complement strand
CAGCAACGTTTAAATCTGGGAATGATTTGATGTGCCTCTGGCAGGTGTGGTTTTTCTGTGATAAAATTGACAAGAATTGAGTCATAAGAGAGCAAATTAAATACATATTGGCTAATTATATTGATTCTTTGAATGTCAATAATATTCACATTTTAATTGTATTTTTACAGGAAAATTATAGCACACTATGAGTTCCAAGCATGACGCGGGTTGCAGCGAGCACATCAAAGTGGCGCTAGGTAGCAACAAAGTGGCGCTCCTCAGCGCAACAAGACAGAACCTTGGCGCAACCTGGCGCCCACTAATGAAGAAAGTGGCGCTGCTCAGCGCAATATTACAGAAGTTTGGCGCAACCTAGCGCCCATTTACGATAGAAAGCGGCGCGTCTCAGCGCAACAAGACAGAAGGTTGGCGCAAGGCAGCGCCAATTTACAAAGGAAACGGCGCAAGCTAGCGCCGCAAGACAGTGGACTGGCGCTAGCTAGCGCCTAAATGCAAATGAAGTTGGCGCTAGTTAGCGCCAATGAATAGTAACAAGGTGGCGCTAACTAGCGCCATATATATTGAAGAAGTGGCGCTGCCCAGCGCCAATTTGGAGTGGCGCAATCGTGCGCCAATTCGGTGCCAACCGGCGCCGGTCTGCGGGACGGATCTCCGTGTTTTCTGAGGGGTACTTTTGGAAAGGAAATAAAATATTATAAAAGTACCTCTTATGCAACTAGGTCAGCAGACTTGGCAGATCTGAAAAAAGGAAAAACACAGATACAGGTTAAGAGACAGATCTGAAGATTGGAGGAGAAGGGCATTGGATGTTCTTCGTTCTTCATCTACATCTAGTATTTCTTTATCTTTTGTTTTAATTTTATGTTGAATTTTAGATCAGCGATCATGATGTTGATCGGCTAGATCATTTTTATTGTAGTCAGGGTCACGATCCATATGTGAACCCTTGATATGAAGGATTGGTTTATGTTTTTTGATTTATATAATTATCTTTATCATTACTCTGTGCGAACTTGATATTCCCTTTGTTAGAATTGATCGATCTAATAGTTGGGGATATTCTAGGATCAAAACCCTAGATAGGAATATTGGGGTTTTGATCTCGAAAGGGGGTAAGATAACAATCTGTATGCGTGCTAGGAATAGACGTGTATACGATTGCAGATGCTTAAATTATCACGCCCATTGCTTGATCCCTTGAGAAACATTGTAAGGAATTGGGGTTTCTCATGGGATTAAAGGGTTAACCCTGCAAGGAATTGAGGGTTAACTATTAACTCTTTTTTAGAGGATAATTTATCTGAGTGATTATATAAATAATTAGTGTAAATCAATCCGGAGTAAAAAGCGGGGATCATTTGGTGAATGAACCCTGGCTACAATGTTTTTCTCATCTTCTTTACAAATCAATTTTTAATTTTATTGTTTTATTCTTCAATCTAAAAACACAAAAACAAGTCTTTTATTTTCAAAATTCAATTTCCATCAAATTGACAATATTTGTCAAAACCCTATTTGAATTCTTCCATTCTTTGAGAAAAAGTTTAATTGATATTAGATCCCAATCCCTGTGGAGACGAACTTTACTTATCATTTTATTACTTGTGCGATCGGTATACTTGCCGGAGAGCATCAGATTACCATAAAAATTTGAAGTGTCAGGAGTTTGGATCCTCATCTCACTATCTTGAAAAGTGGACTAACGGGACAAATATTCGTTCCTAATTTCTCATCTAAGCTCATTTTGATGGTAAAACTACATCCGCTCCTTCATTTGGAGAACAACTTTTGCATTAAAACACATGTTTGAATCTTTATAACAAAAACACAGTAAGGAACGGATGATAAGGTAATCATTTGAGAAATATAGGAAAAAGGGGAATGAATTGGTTCATTAAATACACCTGCTCCACTAACTCAAACTCTCTGACCACTTTGCAGGAAACGTTGAAAATAAGCTTCCAAAAATCATAAACAGGTACAACAATCAAGCAGGAAGAAACGTTTATAGCAGAGAATAAAGAGTTACCATTGGGCAAGAAGAAAGCAAGCATGAGAAGTGCAGAAGGAAAGGCAAATCTCAACAATAAGTGTCTCATCCAGCAACTTGCTTCCCAAAAGAGTATTGTTAATATCACCCCTTTCATGCAGTCAAGAAAACAATTCAAAGGAAATTACAAGCTTTGCCATCCACTCTTCTGGCCTATAAATAGGACATTCCAACACGAAGAAAGCATCGAATTCCTGAAGAAGAGATCACTTAGGATAGTTTCAATCAATGTTATTAAAACTGGCCCGGTTATTGACCGGTCGAGGTACTGGGTCACTGGGTCAACCAGTGGGTCACTGGGTCAACCGCATGACCCGGTAATTATATACAAATTTATAATTTATATTAAAAAATTATAAACATAATCAAAAATCTAAAAAAATGATTAAAATTTCAAATATTTTAATACAAAAAATAATAAATCACATATTATTATCCAATAAAGGATCAAACAAAAAATAATGATCGTGATACATGGCTTTAGGTTCAGAAAATGACATCTCTAACTATAAATTAAATTAATTTTTTTTGCATAGTGCATAATTGAGATAATATTAGTATTGTAAATACATAACTTATGTAAGTCAATAAGTAAAAAAGTATTCAAATATGTCCATTATGATTTTTTGTATGAAAAAAAAATTGGAATTTTTTTTGTGATCGGGCCGAGTCACCGGTTAACTGATCGGGTCATCGGTTTTCATAAAAACTGGTCGGGTCGGACCGGGTCGCACCGGTTCTGATGCATAGCCGGTCCGTTGCTTCAACCGGACTGGTTATATTGCCGGTTATATTATTGATTTACCGGTTCCCGGGTCGACCCGGTCGGGTCGGTCCGGGTTTAATAACACTGGTTTCAATTTCTGTTTTTCAGTTGTATAGTTTCTAGCAATAGTTAAGTGACAACAACTCTACCTCCGTTCTATACCTTCCATTTGAGACTCCTCACGAGCAACCATCATACTTCTCCATTTTATTTTCTTGTAACCTAATCTTGTCTCTTATTTATATAAGTTGTTATTTCTTTTATCTTCCAATTGTTATCTCTAAACTGAATCACGGATCTATGAGACTTCAGTTTGAAATAATTATGTTTATAGTTATAGCCATGGGCTAAGTTATTTGTGGAACGGAAAAGCTATGAAGTTCTTAAAGAACTATATTCAAAACTTTTGCACTCAAGCTTTTGTATTTCTATGATTAAGTGTGCTTTATTATTTGTGTATCAATGAAAATTGAACTCAAACAGAGAAAGGAACTTCTATAAGGAAGGAATTTCAGACAACTTAATCAGAGGAGGAAGGTAGGTTGTGAGAACAACACTACTGGTTGCCTTAGGAATATGGAACCACCTCGTTCACTAAAGGTTTTGAACTTAGTAACTCTTGGAGTCAAGGGAGCCATAGGAATATGGAATCTTGTGAGCCATTAAAGTCCATGAGCTGAGGAATCAGAGTTGGAAGTGAAAAAGCCTGAACAAATTCAGAAGGTTTAAGTCTTAGGTTGATAATATAGCCATTTAAGAACGGAACAGTGGATCCGTTCCTTGTGTTAAAAATTGTTTTTATCCATCCATCTTTTTGTCTCTTAAATATTGTTATCTTGTAGTTATTTTCTTTCATAAATCTTATAACTATAAAACCAAAACTACAATGAATATTGTCGTTTCTTCTCACATGAAGAAAGACTTGATATATAACGACGCGAGGAGTTGTTTGAAGTCAAACTGAACTTACTATCTTTGAGGAGCGTTTTTAAGATAGTAGGAAACGAATGACCAAACAGTTCAAATACTGTCTTTTCTTTTCATTTTAATTCTTTGTAAAACATTTAGAGGTATTATTTAGAGTTCTATCCTCGTGGGAACAATAATCTGGGCATTAATAATCCCATTTATTACTTGATGTGTGCACTTGTACACTTGGGTTGAAATCCAGAGAAACGAATGAGTTTCCTCTTGATGAACTGAATAAAGGGAACGTCCTTAAAAGAACATCTAAGCAACGAACAAGTTCACATGGACTAATTTATAGGTTGTTCTCCCCAGTTTTGTCCCTAGTTTAGAATCCCCAAATGATTGATGTCCCTCTCTTCATTATCAGAAGTGTCCTCTAATTCCTTTTTTCTTCCTTTTTTGATTGAATGTCCAACTTTTTCTATGCAGTTCGTCACTCTGAACCTTGGATTTGTCAGCACAAGTCGTCGCTCTAAATCTTGAATTCGCGAAGTTAGCTCTTTATTTTATATGTTTCGTGGGTTTATCTAACGCCGTTGTTTGTCTTCTTTCGGAACGAATCTGTATACCCTACCATCACAACTTTGCCATCCACGACCTCCACGATTCTATTAGTAGTTGAAGCCAACCTAGTGCTTTGATATCAAATGATGCTGAAAACGCATAGAAAAGTGACTAAATAAAAAGTTGAGATTTGATAAAAAAGAAGAAGAATAAGAAACTATGCATTCTCGATTATAATTTTTAAAATAACAAAATATTGAACTACTACAAATGGAGTCTTAATAAACACTCTTGTTTAAGGTATCTAATAACCCTAGAATGCAATTAAAATATGCCTGAAAAGGAATGTTTAAATATAACTAATTACAAATCAATCAATATTAAGCACATAAAATAAGAAAATAATTAAAATCAAATCATTTTAATAATTAATATATAAAGAAAAAAATTAAATCACATTCTAAATCTAAATCTTCTCATATAAGCTAATTCTAAGTATTCTATATATATATATATATATATATATATATATATAGGGTTTTATAATTCTCATGTTGAATGAGAATTGAAATCTCATGTTGTAGAGATAAAAAGCATGTGGGACCCATGTGTTAGAAAAAATTATATGTGGGACCCATGTCAGCACGAAAATCGAATGATGTGTAGAAAAAAATGAATTCTTATGTTGAATGAGAATTATAAAACCTATATATATATATATATATATATATATATATATATATATATATATTATTTTAATCCAATAATGTTGTAATCTTTTTGGGTTCATTTTTTTTTTACAGTGAATGCAGATAAGAGATTTGCATTGAGCCCAAAAGGATTTCATTTTGGGCGGAAATCAAGGTGTTTTTGTAATTTTAATTTATTCCAAGTTTATAATAGTCTTTATCATTATAATTTTTTAATCTTTCAACCCTAAAATAACGTCATTTTGGGAGTGAATGCAAATAACTTATATACTGTTGCCGTAGAAAAAAATTTATCAATGTTTTTTTAATAGAAATTGAGGAGTGTAAAAACTTTGTAATCTGCTCTATATATGCCTCTCCTATGTGTATGCATTTGTTTGTGGGGAATGATCCGTTTATAATTTTTTTTATAAAGTACACTAAATATAGCCGGTCAGACATAATATAGTTCGTAAGATGTTGTAAATAAAAAATTTATAAATATAACATTCCCCTTTGTTGGTAAAATAAATCTAAATGTGGGTTTCATTCATTTTTGGAGATAACAGCCACTTTATTATTATTAGTTTTTTTTTTTTTCAAGTAGCGACTTAATGATTTGTTGGAATTGGTATTCTTAAAGAAATAGTGCTTTTTTTTTCTTTTTTCTTTTCTCTGATATGGTTATTTGCTCTCATTTTCATTTTTTCCATCCTTATTCCAGCATAAATCTAATGCCAACGAGCTTAGATACAAGCATAAGCTCCCACTCTTAGTACAATTTAATGATATATAGTTAATCAAAAAATGGCTGAAACAATGATGGAGTGTTGAGGGGCTTCAAATCTCAATGCTAATTCATCACGCAACTTGACCATATTTTTAAATGTAAACAATTTTAGTCAACCCTCGGAATCACCTAACAACTTAGGACTAAAGTCGTTGACTCGTTGTCATTATTGACACACCCTTGCTTAACCATTCTTTAGCGTAGAACAACGTAAGCTTTTTTTTTTTTTATGTTTTTTTGTGAAAAATAGAACAATGTAAGCTTTTAGAAATTACAATTATATGTGAATTATGATATATATATATATATATATATATATATATATATATATATATATATATATATATATATGGCAAAATGATTTGTAAAAATTACCTCGTTTTGGGTGGAAAAAAGTAAGTTCGCATTTAAAATTAATTATAGAAAATAAAAATATTATATTTATTTACACCTTTGTATGGTTATGATTCTCAATATTTAATGTTTTATATTTATTTCCACCTTTGTATGGTTATTATTCCCCATATTTAATGCTTTCACATTATAAAAGATGTAGTTTTATATGACTGCACTAATCCTTAGTTGCAGTCACTTTATATCCGCTAAACCCATATATATATATATATATATATATATATATATATATATATATATATATATATATATGTGTGTCTTTTTTCCCTTTTTTTACAGATAATTATGAGAAGGTGTTTTCAGTATTTCTCTCACGATTAATTTATATAAAAGGTACGCTGTCAAATTAATTAGATTAGTACCATGGAGCAGTCGTTGAAAGCGATCATGGCATCCAAATATATATATATATATATATATATATATATATATATATATATATATTTTTATTTTTCCTAGCTAATTATAAATATATATAAGAAACAAAATAATCCATACAGTACGGCCATTTTTATTTTAAAAAAAATTGATAATTGAGTTCACACGTCATAAACAGCACCGGAGATCGGGAACAGGGAAGTGCCATTTGACTCCAAGAAGAACAAAGGAGATATTCAATTTCAAGTGCTCACAATGGTGAAGGTTTTTATTTTTCGTAGCTAATTATAAATATATATAAGAAACAAAATAATCCATACAGTACGGCCATTTTTATTTTTTAAAAAAAATTGATAATTGAGTTCATGGTCATAAACAGCAAAGAAAAAATTAATATTTGACTCCAAGAAGAACAAAGGAGATATTCAATTTCAAGTGCTCACAATGGTGAAGGCCTTCACCATTGTCCATGCGAGTGTAGAGTCACTTTTTAGTTATTTAAAGAAATAGCCAGTAAGGCTGGCAAAACGTTCATACGTTAAAATGCGGGTCTTGTCAGCTTGTGGGATAAAACGGATAATGTGTAGGTTTAGATAAATGATATGAAATTTTAGTATCATGTCAAAGGTTAACTTCTGTCACTCATGTGTCAACCCAAAAAAATTTTTTTGTCCAAAAAAAAAATTAAAATTTTAGTGATTTTCATATATCTCATTGCAGGTTGCGATTGAATTGTCAATTTTTATGGGTCAACCCATGTGACCCGAACCCAAGGCTGGTTGTGTCCAGATTTCAATTTTTGACTCATGAAAAAAATGTATTGTATACAGGTTGGACAATTTGACTTAGGAGTCAGAGAGAAAAAATGAAATAAAATTAGAACTTTAGTGATTTTCACATACCTCCTTGCGAATTGTGATTGAACCCGTATATTTTATTTAATTTTAGACAAAAATTAAAATTTTAATTTTGACGAGTCAATCCACGTGACTCGCAACCCAGGTTGTGTTTGGATTTCAATTTTTGATATGGGGATGGGCCGCTGTAGGTTTATGGGTCTTTTGCACTTATATGGTTATCACTTGGTCTATATCTAGACGATGTGGTACTCCTTTATAACTCATACTTGAATACTTCCAACATCTTCCCCTCAAGTATGAAACCCAATATCATGCTCCCTTTAAGGCCAACTTCTACGGAAGTCTTTTTCTTTTTCTTTTCTTTACGTATTGGAGTCACACTAACATTCTGCGGAGGGCCTTCAAACATCACCATCTCCAATATTATGATAAGATCAACTTGTATGTGAGGCATCTTGCTCTCAATTAATCATGATAATCATATCAAACGCAACCATTTTAAATTCCTTTTTATCGATGATACCCAATTATGCCAAGCCAAGTCTCTCTCTCTCTCTGTGTATAATTACAATGCATAAAATTTAAACTTAAGATACCTTGAAAATTGTTCAAAGCTCCACAAATAGCTCAATTTTCTGATTTCAAATTAATTTAGGACATACTAAATGTTTCTACATTTCAATTGAACACAATGTCTACCCACTTTCAAGTCCATGCATTACTGCATGTACAAGATAAATATATACCCAGAGCTACTTTATATATATATATATATATATATATATATATATATATATATATATATATATATATATATATATATATATATATATATATATATCGTTAAACTAAACTTACGTACATACAATGATTTATATAAAATCTAAAATTATTGAGATTGATATTTCAAAAGACACATAATCGAGCAGCAGTTTTACGAGTAGATCAAAGTTTAATTTCTAAATAATGCAATTGTTGAAAAGGCCCCATGTATAGTAACAACAATGCCCGAAAGATTAGCTTCACTTGCAGTGATATCCTGAAAAAAGACACACACAAAAAAAAGTAAGAAATTATTTCTTGTATAGTTAGAATATAATTAATTTGTGTGTTGCTGAACTATTCCACCGTAAAGAATCAATTCAACTCAAAAATTTAAGCTTGAAAGTGAAGAACCTTTGGATTTATGTTATATCTTTTAGCACATCCCTCACACAAAATCCCTTTAAGTTAAAGCATGGATATTGCATAAGAGGTTGTGAGGATCGAACTTGTTATCCCTTAATCAGGGAATCTCTGATATTATATAAAGAATCAATTCAACATAAAAGTTTAAACTTATAAATAAAGGATTTATATTATATCTCTCTAACACCTACTCTTAACTCACAAATTAAGAAGAATTAAAATATATAATAAAATCATTCATGTGTCACCACCCAACATCTCTCATTTTTGGATGAGTTGACTGCATAATATGAAATGAGAGCTATGATTAAGCAGTCTAGAATTAGATTCTTATCATCCCCATTTTCTAACAAAACAAAAATGTTAAATTTACGAAACTCCTTATTCCTTACTACTTTTTTCTTCAATATCATACACTTGAGCTTTAGGGAGGGAAATGTGATGAATCCTCAATTGCAAAGACATTGAAATTTCGTGGGGGTTTTCTTCGGCGAAGCTTTCTTGCCAGCTAATTTTCTTTATTAATGATATCATAAAGATATACAATAACTGGTCTCGCTCATCAAGAAGGAAAATAAAATAGCATCTTGGAAAATTTACATGAAACTCAAAGCAAACATATATGAACAAGTCAAATACGATGTTGCAGGTGTTTTGTGCTTGGGGGAAAGAGTGGATATTCCAAATATCTTATTAAACCATGGTTGCCTTGCTAGTGGATCACATGATGGAGCAATTATCAGGGTTTGGATCATAAACCACCCTGCAATAAGGGGGATAAGGGTTACAAGGTGTATAAGGTACATAGCACTTGTGACAGGTGCACCCTGGAGGACACTGAACAAAGCAGGGTGGAGGAGGCTTACACTCACCATGACACTTTGGATTGTGGCAATTAAAGCAATTGATGACACACTTGCCATCACACTTGGGACTTTCACACTTGGAACAAGGGTTACATTGACCATGGCACTTTGGACTCTGGCATTTAACACAGATTATTACACACTTGCCATCACACTTGGGACTGATGCACTTTGAGTATTTTTCACACTTACCCTTGCAACTGGGGCTATGACACTTGGTACATGGATCACAGGGTGGAAGACAGAGAACAGCACAACACTTTTTCTTTTCTTCCTCTTTTTTCTTCTCTTCCTCCTTTTTCTTTTTCACCTCTTCCACACTCAGAATGATGACACAGCGGAATTTCTTCTTCAGCTGATTAGCCAAGCAAATCGTGTCAATGTTGTCACCGGTCACAGCAACACGATCCTTTTCATCCCCTTCCAGTGACACCGAAGTCACACCTGTGGCCACGTTTTGTTCATCACTCACCACAAATTAAGAAGCACTATATATATATTCCGCATGCATTTATAAGTATATATGATTTCGCATACCCAATTTATTCATTTATATATATAGAAATATAGATAAAGAGGACGAGCATAGTGATAAAAATGTTTCTTTTATGACTAAAAATGTTAGAATCGGGAAACACTCTCTTTGCAATTATGCAAAGTCAAGTATAAGAATTAAGAAACAACCCAATTGCAATTATGTAAGGATAAGACTACGTATATAAATTGCCTTCATCTAATCTCCATAGTCAGATTTTAATGGGGAGTATTTTATATATAGAAAGGGTTTTATTAATGTTATGTTACATGATTTAGGTTTTGTGTCCAACTCTCGCATCAAAAGGGAGAGAGGAAGTGGAATTATGAAAGAGAAATAAAATATGTGGATCCACCTCTTTAATGTGTGCATAGGAAAGTGAAGTTATATTATGTTACATGATAAACATAAAATCCATATAGAAATTAGAGAGAAGTTATATTGACAAATTTTATTTTCACAAACTTACAAATCACATTATGTCTGACCGGTAAGACTTTTCTCAAGAGTGTCTTATCGGTCAGATATAATTTGTAAAAATTTGTAAACAAAAAAAATTTGTAAATATAACATTTCTCAATAAATTAATTTATAAATATAACATTTCTCAAAACTTAAAAGGGGATTGGCATAATGATTACCTGGTACCTCTGCAGCAGTTTTCAGGGCCTTGTTTCTGCATTTGTCACAGTCCATTTGCAACTTGATAACTACTTTTTGCTGCATTTGGCATTTGATGTATAGCTTCTTAAGAAATTTATCAAAGAAAAAAAAATAGAAAAGAAAAACTCAAGACAGAGATTAGCATTAGCTTATTTAAGTGATAAGATCATACCTTCATGTTTGCTTAATTGAAACAAACAGCTACGTTTTGCTCTTGTGAGTGGAAACAAACACAAAGGGTTTTTCCTTGTCTGTCCTATGCTTTGGAGTTGAGTGAGTACCCATATATGTTTATATACAGTGTAGTCTACGTCTTGTTTGTTGACTTGAGTGACATTATATGCTGGCTAACACCGACAGATTAGCTACTTAGTTACTATTGGATCAAAGGTACAAAGATGGTATATGTAAAGAAAAAGGAAAACGAAAATTGCATTAATTAGGTAATATTATTGGTTAAAGTCACATGTGTGTTGTTATCAAAAAAAAAAAAAAAAAAAGTGAAATGTGTGAAGAAACTTGAGCAACTGTGTCCTGATAAATTCTTAGGGGTTGTGTTATTATCTTGTGGTATATTATTAAAGGGAAAACATTTTCTCATGTTACATGAGAATTCAATTTTCATGTTGTGACCCTTCGATTTACGTGCAAAACTTTTCTTTTTTTTTTTCTTTTTTTAAAAATGTGGCATAACTAGTTGAGTAAACATCTATTGAATTCTCTCAGCATCATTAAAAATCAAATCTCATTATTAAATGTATTATGAAATAATTATAATGTTAAAAATATAATTAAAATAATAAATTTGATACGTACTAAATGATGTAAAGTATAATGTATAAAAAAAAGGGAGGGATATTGTGACAACCAAGTTGTGTTATTACCAAGTGACTACCAATTAATCTCACCGTTAGATCGATTATGTTGATCCAACGGTTATATTTATTTTCATCTTTGTATGGTCATGATTTTCCAAATTTAATATTTTTTTATTTCCACCTTTGTATGGTTATGATTTCTCATATTTAATGCTTTCACTTTAAATATGGGAAATCATAACCTTACAAAGATGAAAATAAATATAGGATCAACATAATCGATCTAACGGTGAGATTAATTGGTAGTCACTTGGTAGTAACATAACTTCGTTGTCACAATATCCTTCCCCTTTTAATATAACTATACGTTTATTTAACTATATTATCTTCTGGGGCATGGACCGTAGTGCGACATTTTTATATATTATCTTTTAGAATGCCACCCAGGTCAAAAAGAAATTTCTTTCCAAAATGCCATGATGGCAAACTCGTTGTGAAGACAAGTTTTGAATGTCATGTGGCACAAAACTTAAGGCTACAAGACCGATAGTCAGTGGCAGCGCTTTTCAATGGTTTGACTGGTCATTAGGTTTATTGAATGTGGGAGAAGTAGCAGTCCCACAAAAACTCTTTGTCAGTGGCAACAGATCTTTGTTTGACGTGTCAGATGTGTAACCCGCTGCAACTGTCAATGGATTTCAACCATTAAATATCCCCCCAACCCCACTCCCCACCATTTCAAAAATATTTCATTCTCAAGGTTAGTTTCTCTCTCTTTCTAAAAATTAGTTTCTCTCTTTTTTTAATGTTATTCTTATTTTTGTTATGCATTATTAGTAAAGATGACAAAGAGGCCCTACCATCAACCCGCCAAAAAATGAGCCAGCTCGTCACGCCCCACTTTTGAGAGTGGGCTGAAAAACTCAGCCCGCCTCGCCCCACCAGCCTGCTTATATAATAATGTCATCAGTTAACTCCTTGACATTATAGAATGTAGACCATTGAAAAAAAGTAACAATGAGATCTAAAGTTCTATACAATGTAATGTGCAAACCATAAGTATGTATAAGCACCATTACTTGGGCAAATATACCACTGGCATCAAATAATACCAATAAACATCATTCATTCACGTGTATCAAACTTCAATTTGTAGAGATACATGTTTTATACCAGAGCTTTCAAGATGATTCTAAGTAAGAAGCAAAATACATCCAAAATACTAATTTCACTAAAAGCATAAACAAACAATTACTCAAACTTGCAGCACAATCATGATTCACCAGCATGTTCATTAGATGCCACATTTAAAATTTCATCTTCATCTACAAATCACAATTCAAAAAAAAAAAGTCATATTAACAAAAAGTTATGGTTGAAAATAATTTAGCAAATATATATTCAATTTAAATAAAGGAAAAAATGTGTATCATTTTAAAGGATGTAAAGTTGTGTTATTTTAAGTGAGAGAAAGAGATAGATAAAAGAGGTGAGAGAGTGGACAAAAAAATATAAAGATGTGGGTCTCATCTCTTTGTGAGAGCAAAATGACATAAGTCATGTCATTTAAAAGGACAAACATTTATCCCTTAAATAAATTACCATTGGCATCAAAACCATTTAACCAATTACGTGTGCAAATCAAAGCCTCAACACATTTGGGCAATAGACTATTTCAATATTTGTTAAGGACACGCGACCCAATGCTAAATGCAGACTCAGATGCCATAGTGGTGATAGGAATGCTCAACAAGTCACAAGCCATTAAAGATAGATCCGCAAAGCGTTAACTATTTTCCCTCCACCATTGCAATACATCCAAAAGTTCATAATATTCAAAACACAATGATGTCTCTTCCAAATAAATGTCAAGCTGAGGCCTTCTGGTTTATATTGCAAGGTGATGATTGAGCATTTTCAAATTCTGTAACATGAAAAATGAAAATAAAAGTAAGATTATGCTTACAAAAGGATAAAATTTAAAATAATTAAACTACATAAACTTACACCAAACATTGGCAGTTCCCAATATTTCTTATACCTTGAGCTTGACCCACTTGATGATTGAGATGTAATATCACTTTGATCAGAGGAAGTAGAAGAATTTTACTAGCATATTTCTCATAGAGCATGTGCGACATTCTCCTTGTTTGCTCTACCTTTTGATCAGCTGTAGATTCATCAACTTGTGAATAACAAAATTTCAATGAATCTAACTTCATCTGGGAATCAAGAACAAATACAAAAGCAAGTTGAACACTATATTCATCCCAATATTTCTCAAACTTCAGCAACATGCTTTCAGCCATAGTCTTTACAAGATCATCTTCATCATTCATGAATAAGAATGTGCCAGAATTTTCCAAACCTGTTCAAAATACATGTGCCAGAAGTAGGATAGGATGTGTTTCGAGAAGATAATGAAATATAAGTTTTTATTCCATTCTAATGCTTTTGTGTTGCATAAGGCTTAATCTTGTTAGCGCATTTACAAAAAAAAATGTTATACTGTTAAGATCACAACAAGTATAGCGGTCGTACAACTAATAAAATAGTAAGTGAAGTATCATTCCCATGAGAATTAGTGTTTCAAGCACTAGTTCACTATTTTTACTTAAATTGGACAAATCAAATTTGGTTTGAGAAGAATAATAGAAGTCCAATTTTAAAGAAAAATAATTAAAAGAACAAATGCCAAATAACAATTAAATGCAAGAAAAGAATTCTAATAATTAAAAGATGAATTTAAAATCAATAATAAAAACTGCAGCTAGGTCTACTTTACTCTGATCTCCCTTTTATGATTTAATTCAATTCAATAATTCTCTATCCCAATTATTTCAAACAATTCACTATCTAAGAATTAATTAGTCAAATCCTAATGTCAACCTTTTAACTCAATCAGAATCCTAATATCTTATAAACCTCGTTCAGATTAAGCCTTACGCACAATGAATTACAAAAGTTTGCAATTTCTACCAGCCTATGTCTAGATCAAGTAAGAATCGGTATTATCCCTGTCTAGATTAAGACCCCAATATGTCTATTGTGAATCCTAACCTTCTTTATTCCTATATGGTTGGCCAGATCATACAAGAATTCAAACAAGCAATTCAAGATAAACACAAACAATTAGAGACATTTTATTATTGAAAAAAATTAAACCAGATAAAAGATTCATGTCGGATCAATATTCCTAACTACAAAAGGAAACTAGCTGGACATATCTGGCTTAAACAAAATAAAATAGAAGAAGTCATGGAGTAAGTGTTGGTTGATCTTGACGTTGACGCTTTGATCTCCCTCCACCTTCGTCCTTGATCTTCGAAACTCTGAATTCTCTGATCTCTGCTTTCTTTCTTCGTGCGTGAATGAATGAATTCCCCTTGAAACCTCATTTTCATAATTGAAGAAGTATATCTTTTATTTCCTTTTAAATCACTAATCATATCTTCATAATTATTCCATCAAATCCTCTTTCCAAATCTTCTCTTTTATATTGAAGAGAAGAGTTTCCTTTTAAATCATAACAAATCTTCATAGAATCCACAATTAGATATGCTTCCAAATTCTCTTTTTATATTGAGGAGAAAGTTTCCTCTAAATCTCAAACAAATCTCAATCAAATAATCAATCAAATCTCGTCGATCAATCTTTCAAAATTCAATCTTTCCAAATTGGTCTTCTTTCAATGGGCCAAAAATCCTACAAAAGACAAGAATTCTATGAAAATACTCGTGAGAGTGAATTAACAGTTAAATTACAATTCTTATATATTTTTTATTAATTTTAGATCAATTAAATGCTCAATTTGACCCTTAATAGATAATATATTGGAAACACATCATATACCATGTCATACATTATTGTCAAGAAACATTCAAGCCCCAGTTGCATTTATATGTGGTACTTTCGGACCAAGAACTTCTTCATAATATATTTTACGATAGAAAAAATCTCTCTCAATGTTAAGAGATGAAACAACCATTGTTAAACTCAGTTGACGAGCTTTGTCCATGTTAAATGTTTGAAGATCTTCTATATATAATTTGATTAATGAACAAATATTTCGTTAGATAAATGTTCAATCCGCAAGTTAAGAAGAAATTCAATTACTGCAAGATGTTCCATTCAAAATTATTCTATAAACATTTTGCAGTTTTCTCAATATCTTCAAGAGTTTCAATGATATTTAATTCAGCAACATACAATGCGATAATCGTAAATCCAAATATCGATCTTTCAATAAAAACACGCTGATTAATGGAGTTTTTTTGTAAATCTTTCTTTAATAAGATATTCACTATAACGATTGTACCATATTCGTCCATAGTGTTTTAAGACCTTTTAATTTTATGAATGCAATTCTCAAGGTTTTGATTTATATACTTCAAGTATTTTTTGTCCTTATGGGATTTTCTTATATATATATCGCTATCAAATGATGCATTTAATTAACCAACAACCATACCCGTAAGTTGCCTTTGGAGTCTTTCAATGATGTGTGTGTGTCATTACCCAATGATCCATTAAGGACTTTATCTCTACATTCATTAGGTGTATGTCAAGCCCTTCACAAACGATCAAACTAATCAAATATATAAAAGTTGTTGTATCTATAATAGAATGATATTTCTTTAATAATATATAACTTGAAAGGCGTACCTTATATTTTGAGGTTTTCATTTAACTTATCTCCTTTTTTGGTTTGACATCTTTAGGTGTGTGGACTACATGTCTGAATATACGTTATGCTTGTATAATGAATTCAACATAACTTATGTTGAGATATATAATTCCACATTTGTTGTATGAGCAACTAATGTGTGGTTTATAAGGCCTTGGGCGCTCCCACCCTTTGAGCTAGCTTTTAGGGTGGTGTATCCCAAGGTTCTTTACATGGTATTAGAGCCAGGTTTCCCGGGTTCGAACCTCACCGCCCCCCACTTTCTCTTATAGAATTTCTTAGCACAGGTAGGTTGGACCTATTGCATCATCCACTGTTCAAGCCTAATGGGCTCTTGTGTGAGGGGGCGTGTTGAGATATATAGTTCCACATTGGTTGTATGAGCAACTAATGTGAGGTTTATAAGGCCTTGGGCACTCCCACCCTTTGAGCTAGCTTTTGGGGTGGTGTATCCCAAGGTTCTTAACATGGTATCAGAGCCTCGTCGTCCCCCACTTTCTCTTGTGGCATTTCTTAGCACAGGTATGTTGGGCCTGTTGCATTATCCACTCTTTAAGCCCAATGGGCTCTCGTGTGAAGGGGCGTGTTGAGATATGTAGTCCCACATTGGTTGGATGAACAACTAATGTGACCTTTATAAGGCCTTGGACACTCCCACCCTTTGAGCTAGCTTTTGGGGTGGTGTATCCCAAGGTTCTTAACATGGTATCAGAGCCTCGCCGTCCCCCACTTTCTCTTGTGGACTCTCTTAGCACAGGTAGGTTGGGCCTGTTGCATCATCCACTCTTCAAGCCCAATGGGTTCTCGTGTGAGGGGGCGTGTTGAGATATATAATCCCAAATTGGTTGTATGTGCAACTAATGTATAAAGGCCTTGGGCACTCCCACCCTTTGAGCTAACTTTTGGGGTGGTGTATCCCAAGGTTCTTTACATACTGCTTCATTCTGTTATAGTCAATTAACTCCATCGGGACATCCTTCTATAGTTTGAGGTTCATGATCATTATCATTAATATTTTTAGAAGCAAGTATATTCGTAAATTCATTATCAACAATAATGTCATATTTTCATATTTCTTGGTTCTAAAATGATCTCATAACTTTCCAGTACCGGGACCACATTTAGGGTTGCTTTTCTAGAAATATGAAGTTAGGGATAGGATATTGTGACACCCAAGTTATGTTACACCCATGTGACACCCAGTCAATCTCACCGTTAGATCGCTTATGTTGATCCAACGGTTATATTTATTTCTACCTTTGTATGATCATGATTTCCCAAATTTAAATTGAAAGCATTAAATATGGGAAATCATAACCATACAAAGGTAGAAATAAATATTAAATATTAAATTTGGGAAATCATGATCATACAAAGATGAAAATAAATATAACCGTTGGATCAACATAAGCAATCTAACGGTGAGATTGACTGGGTGTCACATGGGTGTAATATAACTTGAGTGTCATAATATCCTATCCCATTAATTTATACAATTCTTGACCTCTTCGGGAGTGTCACTTTGAAGTTTATCTATTTTTGTCAAAGAGTAATATGCTTAGCACTAATGGACCATGCTTCTATATAATTTAGATTCAATAGTTGTCATACCCATAGGAAATCCTTCAGGGACAATTAATCACAATAATTTTATAACAATGTTTACGTCATTTACTTTATGATTTTTCATCAAAAAAACTCATTCTTGTCTTCAATCAAAAAGTGGGAGAATATTACAAACTCTTACTCTCTAATCTCTATTTTTCATAGAATACATGTCTTTATATAAGACTCTAGGAATGAATAAGGAGAATGATAATACATCAATGCACCATTATGTATGATGGTTACATTCCATACCAAAAGTCATTGACAAGCAAAAGCTATAGCATAAACCTTCTGAAATTACAATAGTCGTCCACATGTAACATTCATGTTTTATAATATATATTTTTACATTGAACATATTTAACATTTTTTATTTTTTATTTAAGATTTTAAACTATAATTATAAAAGGGGAGGAATGTATGTTATTTGCATTCATTACACCTATTGGAGTTAATGCAACTAATGTGCAAATTGACTTGAAAAAAATAATTACCGCAAAAAGTCAATCAGGAAGGAGAATCCACCGTAATAGACAAAATTATTTTAAAAGAATTATGGTTTCACAGATAAGAAAAAGAAACAATATGGTCGGTTCTGTCCTATGAAATAAATAATCTTGCATAATTGAGATTGTTCAAGACAAACCAGTGAATATATCATTGACTCAGACACTAAATATCTATATTATATTAGACAACGAAACGACACCAAATTTATCTTGTTCTTTTTCTATTTGTACGTAACTTATAGGAATCCAACTTTAAAATTGTATAGTACGCTACTAATTGATTAAGTATAAATGAATTGAACAACTATTCATATTCTTTATTAAATTATTGAGTTTTATAAGAGTTATGTGGTAGGAAAAGTGATTCTGTAATATTATAGAGATTCGTTTTACGTGCCAGAATTTTATTTTTTTTGCTGCGGACCCCACAAAATGTTGTGAGTATAGGAAAGTTTTTTTGATCATGTTAAATAATAGATGATAAACCCTAAATTATTTTGTATGTTTCTTATAAACAATAAATCATACTTACTTCGTAGGTGAAATATTTTGGAACAGTGGTAAAAAATTTCACGCTTTATACCGCAAAAAGAATTAGTCTCATCCAAAGGGGTAGTGACATCCTTTAAGAATAAAAAAAAAAATAATAAAAACTTACTTTATCAATCAACTTTTTTTTTTGGTATGCACTTTATCAATCATTTTTAAATGAAGTGTTATTGCATATATATATATATATATATATATATATATATATATATATATATATATATATATATTCAATCTTAACCGTTGATTTTTGATATCTGACGGTTAGAATTTATTGGAAATTAATAATTAATTAATGAAAATAATCCAATAATTTACTGTCATTGGATGGACGAAAATCAACGATTAAGATTAAGAGTAAGATTTATTATTTTTACACCGGTATAAATTGATTCTGTCAATATATATATATATATATATATATATATATATATATATATATACACCAGTGTAAGTATATATATATATATATATTTCATATATATCTAAGGGCTCAAATTTTTTGGTAAAGTGAGTCATTGGATACAAGTGGATCAATGGTTAAGATTGAGTGTAAGACTTTTAACTTTTACACTGGTGTAAGAATATCTTACCCTATATATATATATATATATATATATATATATATATATATATATATATATATATATGGGGTAGGATATTCTTACACCAGTGTAAGATTTAGAAATCTTACACTCTATCTTGACCATTGATCCACTTGTATCCAATGGCTCACATTACTAAAAAATTTGAGTTCTTAGATATAAGTGGGATCAACATACAAGATTGAGAGTGTAACTTACACTGGTGTAAAATGATACTGACCCTATATATATCTATATATATATATATATATATATATATATATATATATATATATATATATATATATATATATATATATATAGGGAGAGTTCTTTTGACTCCAGAGTAAGACTTTTAAGTCTTACTCTTCATCTCAACCGTTGATGGATGGAAATCAACGGTTGTCATTTATAGTGTAATTAATAATTAATCAATTAATATAACTTCCTAAACTATAATCATTGGATGGACGGTTATGTCTCAACTTTTTAATTGCAATACATAAATGTTTTAAAGATTTAATATTTTTGCTTTTGTTTCAGATAAAACTTCTCTGTCACACTCACATAAAAGTGAGTGAGTTTCTGTGATATTTTCTCTTTAAATGGAACCTACTCAATTTTATATGAGTGTGGTAGAGAAATTTTTTATGCAGCAGAAATAGAAACATTTTCCCCATTTTTTAAATAAATTGATGAATTTCAACTTTATGTTAGGTGATTCTGTTAATCAACCTGATTTGGACCTATCTCATGCATCATATAAAGCTCAATCTATGAAAGGTTCAAATGGTCAATCACTAAAATTTTAAGGCTAAGGAAACACAGTTATCTCATGTATATACATGTCATCCCTTATGTGTACTGACAAATGATATCAGTAGTTCAGTCCTTTGCGGCTACATGAAGTTAGCAGTTTAGAAATCTACGATCATTTTAGCCAATGGCTAAAGGATAGGCACTTGTTCCAACTATGCCTATAAGATGTAGCCCGCAAATAGACATTTTGCACGCGAGATATACAAACTGCAAGAATTACTTCTACGCACTCATGAGATTAAATGTTATTATATTGAGGCGGCATAAGACACTCAACAACTATACAAATAGAGGCTTGAAACTTATATATGATCATCTTTTACATCTTAACTAAAGCTCATAATTCAGATATTAACTTAAGTATCAAAATGCCTTACAAATACCCCTAATTGTCATCCCAACCAATCAAGGCATCATATCTCAAATCTTTCATCTCGCAAAGCATCCCGCAAAACCATAAAACATCCCGTGAAGTCCTCTCACAACACCCGTTGCAACAACTATCCAAATATATATTGAATTATTTTCAACCGTAACCGTATGTGATCTAGCTCAATTATTATTCCACGGATCACAACATAATAATGGTTATATGTCTGAGGAGAAGGATAATTTTATGGGATATATTTTTCTTATGTTATAGGAAAAAAGTTACCACATATTATAGAAATAAGAGTATAAGTGAGACCCACAAATAAAAGGAAAGAGAAAAAATAGTAATGGGATCTAACCTCTATTTGTATGTGTAGGAAAATTATTTATCTCATGTAAAATGAGATAAACATAACTCTAATTTTGTTTTGTTGCGAGCAGAAATGTCTTACAAAGCATGTAAGAAATAACATTTTCCGCAAAACCAAGTCTAAAAGTTATAATTCAAGCATTGACCTTTCAAGCAACTTAATTTTCAGTATAATAATATTATTAACTGTCTTACTGCATAATATTATTTTTTTAATTGACCCCAATCGCCGAATCGGTCAACAAATGGAAAGGTGGTCCCCGGGCGGAGATTACCTAACTTTGGACACTAACAGGGGAGGTACTCTGTACTAAACAAAAAAACAGAGGACATACGACTGAAGAAAACAAATTAAAATATTCTGTGCAATCAAATCAATGCTTTTGAGTTTGTTGCTACGAAGTTGGAATCCTTCAGACTCATTTTTTTTAAATAAAGTTTTGAAAGAATGTGAGTTAATGATAGCGTTGTACCGATACCAATATAGGATATCATACAATATTTTGACACGTTAAAATATATTTTGATATTAAATAATATTTTTAATTTGTATAGTGTATATTATATTGGGTGAGGATCATTTTATACTAGTGTAAGTTATATTTTCAATATTGTCCGTTGATCCTACTTATATCTAAGGGTTCAAATTTTTTAATAATGTGAGCCATTGGATATAAGTGGATCAATGATCAAGATTGAGTGTAAGACTTCTAACTCTTACACCGGTGTAAGAATATCCTGCCCATATTATATTTAATATTCAATAACTTAATATAAAAATAAAGCTAAACTTATAATATCCATCTATTTTACAAAGAAACATAACATATCACAAATATTTATATTAAAATCAATAAAATGATAATCGTAATTCAATGAATATAATAGTTGGAATTAAAAATGCAATGCAACACAACTTTTGAATTTTTTTTTTTAGTTTATGCTATCCGTGTTGGAGTGTAAAAAATATACATGCAAAAAATATACAATTATAAAGAAGACTTCGATATTATTAATATGATCAAAATTATACATGCAAAATTAATCTCATGAAAATATTTCTAGAAATAATCCAATGCAAAGCCAAAAATTATTTTTTTAAATTGTTGCAAGTTATTACTACGAATTTATGCTTACACCATTCAATAGTAAACACACGTCAATAACATATAGTTTTCAATTGCGTCACGCCCAGCAGCCATCGTCTCAGCGTTCAACGATGAGGCCCCCTGTTTCTTCCCTTCTTTCTTCTTCTTCTTCGTGTTTTTTTTTTTTTTTTTCCTTCTATTTTTACATTTCTTTAATCCATTGCTGGTTAGGCTACTATTTGTTTCGGGTTGTTCTTTTTATTTGGGCCTTCGAAACTGCTCAATAGCTTACGTTAGTTTAGATTGTTTTGACTTAATGGGGTCTGGATAAGAATAAATGGGCTGAGTGCTAAATTTAGTTTCAAGTATTTCATCTTTAGCAAAGGCTGGAATTAAATTTTATTGGGCTAAAATAAATGGAGTATTTTTGTTTAGATTATTTGATCTTAGCTTATTGCTAGGTTAAATAAGAATTGTAATCTTATTTTCAAATTTTGTGTTATGTAAATTTATATGCCCATTTCCAGGACTGTCCTTCAAACTATGATAAAGCGGCCTTGGTTATTATTCAATTTAGAACAATAGGGGGATACAATCTTTTCATCTCTCCCACTTTTTTCTGTCATAACATGAAAGCATCAATATAAATTGACATGCATATACACCACTTATGCTTTGAATGATATGCTAAATTATTGTCGCATTCCTAATACTTTGATACTAAGTACATCATAATCATGTCATTGCATTGCTGTCAATATATAGCCTTATGATTCCATGAGCCGACCAAATACATTCCTTCATTTGAATTAATAAAGGATTCCCTTGTTTTACAATTTAACTGCCGTTCATATAAAATAAAACCTAATTAAGGGACACACATATATATATACATACATATATATATATATATATATATATATATATATATAATCAATTTACGCTAGTGTAAAAATAATAAATCTCACACTTGATCTTAATCGTTGAATTCTCTATATTAAATGGTTATAATTTAGTAGACTATACTAATTAATTAATTATTAATTTACAATCAATTATCGTCCCAGACGTATGAAAATTAATAATTAAGGTTTGAGATATTAGTGTCAAACTAAAAAGCATGACACTAAATCTTAACCCTAAATTGTCAAACTAAATATTATAATTTAATAAAATTTAATAATTAATTAATAAGTGTGATCCAATAAATTATAACCGTTAATGATCTTGACCCTATATATATATATATATATATATATATATATATATATATATATATATATATATATATAGGGTGTAACTTACACTGGTGTGAAATGATCCTGACCCTATACATATATATATATATATATATATATATATATATGGGAAAAGTATTTCTACAGCAACTTTAGATAAACTTATCTACATCTGTCGTTTTTAACTATGTTCTCCCGGGAGAACATAGTTATAACACTAAAGTTACTTTTCTCTCTCTCCACGTCCACATACAGGTTATGAAAAGTAAATGAGGAGAGAGAAAAAAAAGCAACTTTAACGTTATAACTATGTTCTCCCGAGAGAGCATAGTTAAAAATGGCAGCTCTAGATAAGCTTATCTAAAGTTGTTGTAGAAATGTTTACCCCTATATATATATATATATATATATATATATATATATATATATATAAGCTTTACTTTTCTCCGACCGCTTCACATCCAGCAAATAAATTCAGGAAATCATAACCATACAAAGGTGGGTGAAAGAATTAAATTTGGGAAATCACAATCAATCAATGGGGTAAAATTTATTGATGGACGTCTAGCAACCGTAGAAATGATTTATATATATATATATATATATATATATATGTAATATTTCTGAAGTAGCTTGAGATATATTTATCTCCGCCCACCCAAAAGCTACGTCATTTTATTTATTTATTTCCTTATATTAATTGATTTACTTTTGAATGGTTATGATTCCCATTTTCTCTCTCTTCCTTTATCACCATTGATCCATCTTTGTACAGTTATGATTTAGTAGCCGAAAATAAAATTATCTCAAGTAACTTGAGAAATAATAAGCCTTTTGGATTCCTATAATATAGAACCAAAATGATAGAACATCAATCAAAATCAAATTTCATTTTTTATTATTCCTATTTTTGGTAACATAAAAAGAAGAAGAATGTAACTATGGATTCTTCCGCAACGCATTTTACGTTATGAATGTAGATAAGTTATCTACATTCTCTCAAAATGACATTCTTTTGGGTTGAAAGATTAAAAATTATAACGAGAAAGACTATTATAACCCTGAAATAAATTATAATTACAAAAATATCTTGATTTCCGCTCCAAAATGATATCCTTTTGTGCTATTGAGTTCTTATTGGGACATCTTGTTTGGGCTACTGGATTTATGTTCTTAATCTCCTGGCGCAGATATTGGCAGGAATTGATTGAAACTTTAGCATGGGCTCATGAACGTACACCCTTGGCTAATTTGATTCGATGGAGAGATAAACCGGTGGCTCTTTCAATTGTGCAAGCAAGATTGGTTGGGTTAGCCCACTTTTCTGTGTAGATAACTTATCTACATTGATTGCAGAAAAAATGAACCCAATATATATATATATATATATATATATATATATATATATATGGGACAAGTGGCTTCAATACTCAAGAGAGAGGGTGAATTGAGTTTTATAAAATCTTTTTGCATAGTGGCTCCTTTGATATTTTAAAGAGTATTTCTTCAATTAAATGATTTAACAAGGAAAAGTCTAAGTGTAGGAGCAAATATGTGATCAACAAAATAAGCAAGCGAATAAATAAACACAATCTAGGAATGCAATTTCAAGACTAAAGTAAGGAGTTCAAGGTTAGAGAAATTGCAAACTAGATGTATCCTGGTTCAGTCACCACCACCATGACCTACGTCTAGATTGAAGTCGCTCGATCAAACTTTTTTCACTAGCTATCAAGCTTGAGAGTGCTTGACAAACCACTACAACCTTTCAAGACTTTGGTCTCTTGATACCTTACAATTTTTCACTCCAGATTTTCTTAGGAATTTGGTAACCTCTCAAGTCTAAAGGGTTTACTCCCCTAACTATTCAAAAAATCAAATAGAGGTGTTTAACAATAGCTAAGTACTCTCAAAGTACAGATTATACAAGTTGAGGAACTATGGATGTTGACACTTTCACAAGAATAAAGGCTTAAAGAGTGTTTATGATCAAGATGAATGAGAATAAGCAAATAATATGATTTAAATGAAAAATAATGATTAAGAAGTGTTCTCTAATCAATGGAACAATGATTCTTATTTACAAGGACCTCTCATATGAGTATCATCAGTCATTTTCGCAAAACTAATCGTTATTTTCGTCTTCTGGTGTAGGAGGGAATCGATTCCCTTGCTATGAGAATCGATTCCCAACTTTTCCAGAGGGTGAGAATTGATTCCCATTGAGGTGAGAATCGATTTCCAACCTTTTGGAAAGGTTGGAAATTCGTTCATAAGCATTTTTCTTTATTTGAAATCCCTTTCAAGCATGTTCAATTACTTGATTGAATCTTAAAAATATATATTTATAAATGTGTGATGCTAGATATACTTTTTGTTATCAAATGATGATTTAATGCATGTACTTTAATAGAAATATTTTGAGATTACTCATGCAAGAAGTCAATTACCCTCACAATTAATTCTAAGTCATAAAGTATATTACTTGAGCATTCTTGGACTTAAATTCTTCTCGAAGCTTGAATCTTGATGGACTTCTTGAATGTTAGTTAATTATTTCTTTTTTATTGTTACAACTTGAAGCCTTCTTTCCATGCTTTGTTTGTTATCATCAAAATCCTAGAATTTTTATATTCTGCATTAGTTTCCAATATATATATATATATATATATATATATATATATATATATGGGGAGATATATATATATATATATATATATATATATATATAGGGCTTATCGTTTCTCAAACTGTTTGAGATAAATTTATCTTCGGCTACTAAATCATAACCATACAAAGATGGATCAATGGTGATAAAGGAAGAGAAAGAAAAAGGGAATCATAACCATTTAAAGATGAATCAATTAATATAGGAAAATAAAAAACAAAACAACGTAGTTTTGCTATGACCGGAGATAAATATATCTCAAACAACTTAAGAAATATTTTTCTCATATATATATATATATATGTGTGTGTATTGTCATCGTACTCATATCCTCTCTGTAAACAACATTGGTGATTACTTCACCATCATTCTAGTTTCATATCCTTTGGACTCTCCACAACTTCTTTAGCTGGACAATAAATTTTAAAGGAGTTAACAATATTGTGATCTGGAATGATGAGTACAAGTGGCGGACCCAGAAAATTATATGAAGGGGGGCGAAAATTTTAATAAATCCAACTTATAGAATTTTAAATAAAATATAATTTAACAAGTGCATTAAATTGACGAATTTAACATAGATTATTTCATTGCCATATGCCATGTCAACAATGAAAAGTAGGAGAATCACAATCTTAGACCAAAAAACATGTACAACGATCTCAAGAGATGCATCCATTAAATAATTTTAATAACAAATATAATCAAATAACTAAAATAAATCCAAAAGAGGGGGAGCTCGTAGAACCCAAATTAGACAAGCACCTAAAACTAATATCATAAAGTTCCATAATGCCCACATCACTACAGACTCATCTACTTCAATTATCAAGCACCCATAAAGCTAAACAAATAAATTTCAAAAATTATTGCAAATTACAAGTATTTTATACCCATTTTTTCCTTTCACTTTCTTCTGATTTTTGAGCATAAGAACAACATGAAACTACAAAAAGATCAAAATTTTATAAAGAGTAAGTGAAAATACTCACAACAGGAAAATAGGTATCAAGCTTCTTTTTCATGTTAACAGATTTTGGGTATCAAATGAAGCAAAAGAAGGAGACTCAGAAAGTGAAATCGAAAACTTTGAACAAAAACACTGTACCGATCATCAAGATGAAATCAATGCAACCCACCAGATCTAAAGGGCACACAATGCTAGTTTTGTTAAAGTAACCCACCACTTATGAAAAATGAAACATATTATGTATTTTTTTGGGATGTAAACATTTTTTTCAGATTTTAGAGGGGGGGCCGCCCATGCACGCCCCCATATAGGTCCGCCCTTGAGTACAACCCAGATGTAATATCTGTTGTAGACAATACACAGAAATTTCATGCAGGTAAGAACAGGGGAATAAGGGAAGTTTCACAATATATAACCTCTATTTTATTCCATGGTAGATGGAAATTGGTTTTAAAGAAGTATTACCTCTGCCGTATTATACAAATAATTTATATAGCGCAAAGGCAGAAACCAGAAATAAAAAAATAAAATAATAAAATCCCATAATTTACATAGAAATCATATAGGAAGTGCTTCAAAAGCCCAACTTTCATGATGCTATCAGGTACTGAACATTATCATCATCATGGATCTTCTTCAGAAAGCAAATTTCACCATTGCTCAAGTGGGCAACATTTACAGCCAAATAAAGCATACCCTCTACATAAGCATCTCTAAACCTTTTCAAGAGATTTATTGATAATTTGATCTTTGGTTGAACTTTTGGTATCACTTCAACCATTTTCTTCACATTTACATTTAACATATCAATATTCTCACTGCAATCACTTACCTCTGTGTCGCTCTTAAGCTTATGATATGTTCCTCTCCTTCTGTACTTCTTCATCCTTCCACATACTGGAACAAAATCATTTATCTCCATGATGTATTCGCTTGTGTATGTGTGTTTAAGGGTGAGAGAGAATAACAACAAGGGCAAAGAGCTGCATAGAAACAAAGGTGATTGGTGCAATGTATGTGATATATAGCTACATGACCAAAAGGCAATTAATGGTAGTGGATGTGAGTAAATCATAATTCACCTTAGGAAATTTGTATCATAATATATGTTATTTTAAAATGGTTTTGTATTTTCTGATGTTACTTTATATAACTTTATCTAATGTTCATCAAAACTACGTCGTTTTGGGACGGAAATCATGATATTTTTATAATTTTAATTTATTTCATGGTTATAATAGTCTTTATCACTCTAATTTTTTAATTTTTCAACTCCAAAATGACGTCGTTTCGATGAACATTAGATAAAATTATCTAAAGTAACATCGGAAATTTTTTGCTCTTTAAAAATATAAGAGAACATTACTTATTTCTTTTTAGTTTGTTTCTTGATATTTCTATTAAGTAGAGTGAGAGATTAATTTAATCAAATATATATCATCTTAAAATCAAAGATGTTTAGTATTTTTTTAATCCTTAGACAAAAACCTTAAACGACTACTCGTTCTATTTTAAAATATTAATGGTTTTAAAAATATTTTATTTTATTTTTCATTTTAAAATTTAAAAAACATTAATAGTTTATTTTTGACTTTATTTTTTGCTCTTATTATCTCCGTTAAATAGAATGAGAGAGAGTATTGATAGAATATATTTTTTTTCATGTTTTTGATCACCTAATGCGAAAAATCTCAATAATTTATAGACATGTTAACTATTATAATTTTAACAATAAATCCTGTAAAATAAAAAAATATATCATTTTAATTGCTGATCGTTAATTCATTAATGACTGAGATTTTTATTACCTAACATATTTATGTCAAATATTAATTTAGTTGAATATAATTATATATATATATATATATATATTAAATTAAGAGTATTTAATAATGTATTAAGGGGAGGGTTATGTTTACAACTTTTTTTTGTTTACAAACTCAACTATGTTCTCCCAGCAGAACATTACTATTGAGTGTTCTGCTGGGAGAATATAGTTGAAGTTACTAGAGTATTCTCCTGGGAGAATATAGTTGAGGTTGTAAGAGTTTGTAAACAAAAAAAGTTGTAAACATAACTTGCCGCATGTATTAATGCTCATAAGTAAAAATAAATAATTATTGTGGAGAGTAGACCTGAAAAACTGAGCCGTGTTATGACAAGGAACGAGACAGATGAGAAATTCAATACGATCACCATATTTGGAAGCAATGCCGGTAAAGGATGAACCTTGCACAGAAGTATATCTGTGACTGTAAGAACCTTATGTCAAAGGAAAAACATATGATTCGCTTGAATTGTCAAATAGCGTATGCCAAAGGGCTATAATTAAATTGAAAGTTAAAGCTAACTAACGTGAGGAGGTGGTAGTTGGCTTATTAAAATTTTCTACTTAAATATAATTAATCTTTTGGCTATAATTATTACCTACTATCAGACTAAAACTTAAATACACGTGCCCTCCCAATTCATTCCTCTCCCATCCCCTTCACAATGTTAATTAAGCTTCTGCATACTCTTGTTGGAGAGAAGAGTAATTAACATTATACTTATATTGGTTTTCAAAAAAAAAAAAAAAAAACATTATACTTATATTACAGTCTGTATTTACATCTATCACACTTTCAAAAAGAATCTCTCTACGCTATATGTTATTACATTTACAAAGTATTTGTTTTACATGCATCACAATTTATTTATTTATTTTGCCTAATAAAGATGACCATAGTTAGCTAAGGATTTGGTTCATATCTCATGAGAGTATTGGTCCAGACCCCGTTGGCCGAAATGTAAGAATTTTATTGGTAGGTAATATATAATACCTCCCACAAATCCTCAAAAGAGGTTGGGGATCTTCACTGACTCTAATAAAATGCAGGTGTCTAACCCTGGCTAAAACTTTTTTAACCTACCTTTTGACTGGCATATTTATTTTGGGATTGTTATCTTTAAGGTCTAGAATACTTAATATATTGCTTCTGCAGAATCTTGGTTTACAAGTTTTGTGCTATATCATATATCAATACTGTAAAGAACTTTGGGATACACCACCCCAAAAGCTAGCGCTAGCTCTAAGGGTGGGAGTACTCAAGGCCTTATAAACTCCACATTAATTGCACATACAACCAATGTGGGACTACATATCTCAACACGCCCCCTCACATGAGAGCCCATTGGGCTTGAAGAGTAGATAATGCAACAGGCCCAACCTACCTGTGCTAAGAGAGTCCACAAGAGAAAGTGGGGGACGATGAGGCTCTGATACCATGTAAAGAACCTTGGGATACACCACCCCAAAAGCTAGCTCTATGGGTGGGAGTGCCCAAGGCCTTATAAACTCCACATTAGTTGCACATACAACCAATGTGGGACTATATATCTCAACAAATACCTATAAAAAAAAAAATTACTCTCCATTAAACCTCGATTAATAAGAGTGGGGTGAGAACAATATTATACACAATCTTATCTTTGTATATATGCAAAGAGATGATTTTTTGGATTCAAACTTATAACCTTTCAAGTACAAAAGAGTAGCTTTGCCAATGCTCTAGGCTCATTATCAATTATATATCAACACTATTTTGCCAAAATTGATATGTAGTGCAATGGCTCTATAAACTAGTGTGAAGTAAAACTTTTATGGGATTTTTTTTTTTTTTTTTTGTCGTTAATGAATTATGTTCGTATATGAGACGGCCTCGGAGCATGATCATTTTTTCTGGTTACCCGTACATATGACTGATTGTTGATAGTTGAGACTAGGAAGACACAATTAATAATCTCAGGAATCAACTTTCAATACGTTAGCTTCAGTATTTGATCTGTGTTTATTTCTTGGTAGTTGGAATAATAATAGCGTTATTAAAGGTCAATGTTAATGGAGCTTTGCTTTGATGGGGCTTAACATGCGATGAAAATTGTAATTTCCTAACCAAAAAAATAGCACTATCTCGCCAGTGTCCCAAATTAAGTAGCAAATATTGGCTTTGTTCCAAGCGGATGAGGTGAAATTCTTCATCAAAATGGACATTGCTTGCTGAGTTATTGTTGTCCAAAATTTATGTCTTGGATGAGTTGTTGTACAACTTTATCAAAATTCACAATCTTCAATGAGTTGTTGTCCAACTGCCTTATGGATCATTGCTTGTTGATTTATTGTTGTCCGTTGACGTTGTGAGCTGCTCCACCATATGTCCCATTTAACTCTTGTGTTCAACATTCCTTTTTATTCTCACAGGTCCTTTAGTCAGTTGATTTAATTTTCTTTTCTTTTTTTTTATTTTTTTTTCCATCTACTTGGAAATTCATATTTCTTCCAACCAGTTCAGTTCAGGGGCGGACCCAGTAGGGGGCTAGGGTGGGTCCCCGTCCCCTTTAAAATTTGGAAATTTTTTTTATAATATATGTAGAAAAATGTGATGATGAAATTACAGTGTTGTACAAGTTTTTTCTTTTAGTTCCCATGCTTCTGCTCACACTCTTACCCATATTTTTTCCTTGAGAACTTTATATATTCATATCATCATCTCTCTCCTTTCTTGTTCTGTCCATCACCAATCCTTCTTCAGCTTTTCGATTTTGGCTGTATAAATTCTAGAGCCAGACAGAACAACTTTCACCTTCCTAAGATCATTGCATTTATGTATAGTCATAGACTATCTTTGATTACATACATTGAAAAAGAAATTACTTTGAGTTTTAGCACGGATTTAATTATATATTATAAGTGTAATAATATGAAAACACATAGAGCAAGAGTAAGTGAATTGATATTAAATTCTATAATAGATTACTTTCCATTTTTTATATATCAAATTTGTATTGTATTTCAAGTACTTTTATTTATGATATGTATTTTTTATTTTCGCCCCCTCTTATTAAAATTTCTGCGTCCGCCGCTGGTTTAGTTCATCTTATTTGCAATTTAGTACGGTGAACTCTGATTAGATTGGTGTCTATTTTCATTGTGAGCTGTATTGATTCAATTTTTTCTTCTTCTTGAAAACAACATATGAAAAATTCTTTTTCTTTTGTTAGTAAACATGTATATAAAATCCTTTTTGGATGGTACAAAAACATTTGTGGTTGAGAGACCAAAAACTTTCGATCTAGGTAGAGTGTGCTTATCATATTTAATTAGGATGAGAATAAAAATGTATTGCATTAATTATTATTATTTTTATCAATTCCGATGGACAGCGCCATTATCCAAATGTATGTATCTAAACATAATGAGAGATTGAGTTTGAGCTTCGATGAATGAAAATCAGTATGTGCATGGGATAAAATGTGTGAGATCATAAACATACTTGACCAGCCCTTGAACGAAGGTCAAGGCTCTTGCTTACATGCAGCCATATGAAGGTCGGCCCTATTAAATGCTTGAGGTGTGAAGAAGGGACAGTGGATTTTTTTGGGATTCACTTATAAGAATTATTATTTATGGGATTCAATTATAAGAGTTATTATTAAGTATGATATTTACTAGTTGTGTAATAAGTGTCAAAGACACTATGTTTCTCGGGTCAAAAATAGATTAAATAATGATGAATATAATCAAGAACAAAGTAATAATCAATGAAGGCAAAAAAAATTCAGAGTTTTAACGTTTGGACATGATTCTGACTTCAAATTATATTGGTTTCAGGTTTAAAAGGCTAAATCACAATATTTATAGGTTTGGGAAGTCGGAAGAAGTCATGACTCAAGCCAAGGAAGAGCTAAAGTAGTGATATTTCAATAATAGAGCAGTCATTTAGTGAAAATATTCCTAAATTTATCTTCCAACCAATTTCTTAGTATCAATTTGATGGATTGGTATCTCGAATTCTTTATAGAAGTTGTAAATCTTTCTTTTATCTTTCCAACGAGACTAAGATCACATCAATTGAACAAGTACAACCCAAGATATGCTCAAAATATGATTCCAGTATATAAACTCGCTATAGCTAGCAATTAGTGTGACTATAAACTTGTTGAAATAACTCACTATAGTGAGCATTCAGCGAGAAGTTCAAAACCAAAAAGGCTCATGGACCTTTTTCATTAAAAAGGGATGTCTAGGGTTGTTTTTAATGATTCATATGTGGCCAAAGACTTTAGGAGAGGTAGGGGAGCAGCTCTTTGGAGGTGAATAAAGGAGGAAACAGTCAAAGCTTCATCGTGGAGACCGGGTTCTAAGTTTCTTTTATAGATTCTAGTTTTCTTTTATCTATTGTTTTCGTTTCCATGAATATATTAGGCTAGTTCTTTTTATGTAGTCAGGGCGAGATGGAACCAATGGATTCCTGAACTCTGTTTAATCTTTCTTCTAATTTATATTCATGATTTAAGTTATGCAATTAATCTGTTTTCTATTGATTAGTTTTATTTATGAACTTATCACTCATAAATGAACACATAGAGCCTTGTATGTCAATAGGGATATTGGTATCTTGATTCTAATTGGTTAATTGCTATGATTTGTATGTTCTTGGCATAGGCTTACAAATTCTACGACTAATTATTCTTACTCTTAATGTTTGCTTTAGAAAAAGGCTCTACGGGTTTAGGGCTTTGGATAAAGTAAAGAACTAAAATCACCGAGGGATTGAGAGTTTAGTTAGCTTAGAAAGAATCATTGATAACTTAACCTTGAATGTTGATTGCATGAAAGGTTAGACTTGTTAGGAAACTGGTGGGGAAGTCGAACCCTAGCTACGCTTGTCTTTAATTGAATTTAAACGTTCTTGTTTGCGTTCTTGCATCTTAGTTATTAATCTTGAAAATCAAAAATACAGTTTTTAAAATTTTGTTTTTAGTAAACCACATCATATTTTCAAAGACTTCCAAGATTGATCCAATTTTAATTATATAAATAAATTATTGTTTGATAAATTAATCCTCGTGGGATCGACAACTCTACTTTTACCACTTTATTACTTATACGACCGGTGCACTTGCCGAAGTCCCAACGTTGTGCCATAGACATATCGGTAACACAACGGAACTTTATTTTTTTCCCTTAGTATTCTCCTCCATTTTTGTTAAAAAATGATGCTAAGATGCCTTGAAAAGAAGTCTATCATTATCACCTTTTGTCATTGTAGAAGCAAAAATAATGCTAAAATTCCAAAAAAAAGGAAAAAGAAAAAGAAGCATTCCATTCCACCACTTTTATGTAGATGCAAAAATTGACTCAAAGACGAGATGAAAAACTTTTTCCTTATTTTTTTAGCAAAAAAAATGCTAAAATTCCAAAAAAAAAAGGAAAAAGAAAAAGAAGCATCAACAGCATTCCATTCCACCACTTTTATGTAGATGCAAAAATTGACTCAAAGACGAAATGAAAAACTTTTTCCTTATTTTTTTCTCTTTACAAATGCAAGGAAAAGCTAGCACGCTCTCCCCCTTATATTTTATATGCTATAATGCATAATTGTCTTTTTATTTTTGTGTTTGATTATTATTATTATTATTGTTATTATTATTTTGGAAGAAATTTATGCTAAAATGTTAATAATATTTCATTCATTCACTTTTTTCTGGGCAAAAAGTACTGTTATATTATATTGAATATAAATTTTTTTCAAGAATAACACATTAGGTTTGTAAATTATTGGTAAACTTAATAACTGTACTTTCTTTTCAATCCAAATTTACTTGTACGGACTATATTGAGTAAGAATCAAGATTCAGGAACCCATTTATAGGTTCAAGTGGCAATGTAAGATTCAGGGCGGATAATGTAGTGAACCCAACTGGGCCACTTCACTCGGAGCATATTGATTCCATCAGTGTCAAAAGAAATGCTGCCAGACCCAAACACTTTGAGGACTTCATAATGGGCTAATTTTTCATTTTAGACAATTTACAAATTACATTGTTGTCACTTTTATTTCAATTTAGACCAATTACAATTTACACTATTGTTAATTTTGAGAATACATACAGAAATCAAAAAGAAGGAAAATCAAAAAATCGTTGGACAAAAATTCTCTCTCTAATCCTTTCTCTATCTTCTCTCCTCTTTCTCAGTTCTAATCCCTAACCTTACAATTTGGTGCTTTCATTATTGTATCTCCTCCTATGATGATAACACTAGGATGAGAGATATGCAACAACAGATGTAACACCCTGTTCTAGAACCGATTTGTTAACATTGCTTTATGATATTAAGCGCAGTTACAATCACATTAGTTCAATTAGAAATCTAGATAAATTTTCTTTTTGAACAAAGCCGAATTTAAAATAACCAATTGTGCGACCATAACTATATGACATTGCGGAATAAATGAAACTAAGCTTAACATCATAATCTTATTTTATTTGACCACGCATTGTTAAATATCTTCATCTCTTTGTTAGCTTCAACTGGGTTCAAATCGCGCTCAAATCGAAGCTCTGTAGCTCGAGTTATGCCAGTTTTACTAAACTACATTTTTGCTAATTTTAGGGTAACACACTTTAGCGCTCAACTGGGCGCTTGAGCGCCCAGAGGCAGAGGATTTGGCCCTCTCCAGGTATTCAGCGCGCTTTAGCACTCAACTTGAACGCTTTTAGCGCTCAACTCATGTGCTTTAGCGCCCACTTATGCGCTAAAACGCCCATGGGTAGAGGTTTTTCCTTCATTTCACGAACACGACGCGCTTTAGCGCCCTTATAAGCGCTTTAGCGCTCTCCAACTGGGCAACACATGCCCTCCCCTGTTTTCATATAACTTCTTGAGAAAATTACTCCCTATTTAACCATCCTCTTAACACCTAATAGACTAGGAATTGCAATAATATCCAACAGATATTGTGGCTCTTACATCCCATCATTTATCTTTAATCTTTTAAATAATCCTTGCACCAATCTATAATTACAACAACATAATATCATATTATATTAATGTTCCTCAAAATTTCATACATGCCAAAGAACTTAGCTATCAAAGAGACATGATCAAAGCCATTGCTCATAAACAACATGGTAGTTACCTCTACAATGATCATGCTCTAAGTCCTCCAAAATACATCTTATGGCCTCAAAATACACAAACATATGATAATGTAGATGGCATATATATCTAACAATCCTAGATGATATGCAATCCCAAAATGACAAACTATCATGTGCCATCTACTCAGGCCTCTTGCCTCATCCTGTATCATCCATGCTAGTACTGAAATAGCATTTCCCAAACGAGGTGAGATAAAACTCAATAAACCCAGGGTTGTTGGAGAATTCCTCCAACCCTAGAGTTTGCTTTCTACATGAAGGATTAGTATACAAATGGCATGAGCTACATCATATATCCAAAGGCAGTAACAATAATGATTTAATTACAGCATACTCGTGCATTCAAATGGCCAAAGAATTAAACAATCAAATCATCACACAAGCTTCAGTTGCATCTTAGTCCTTTCCACTAAGCATACAACCTAGCCCCTCGTGCTTATCCATTGGCCCTTTCTCCAATGACACAACAATACTATATGAATGTAAACATGCCATAATACTAACATTACCACTCAATCATCCATTCATTAACCATTACTTCCATAAAAGCAATGGTGGAACAACAAGAGGGATTAACCTCCAAGATCCAAAGGTTTACCATTATTGTTTCCAATCTACCTTTGTCCTTCACCAAGTTCCACAATCAAGCTTTCCTCTAGCTCACTTATTCACACCAACCTTTCTTGGTATGACACTTGGTATTTCTTTCCAATCACCAATGTTACCTAAACAAAATTTGAATTCAATCAATAAATAATTCATTTGGAATTGTTATTAAAACAAGCTTTCATACTCAACACCTCCATTAAGTTGCATATTCTATCAACTTCTCAATAGTCCTATGGAAACTAAAAGAATCCTTCCATTCACATTAGTCACACAAGGCACCACAATACTAAACCACAAGGTTAGGTTACTTACCAATCCTTGAAATAATTCAAGTACACAAACCAAGGTCCATTGGTTCCCACATAGCTTGATCACTCACAATTGGCCCACTTGCTTCAATCCTAGCAATCATATGGACACAATCAATCAAGTCTCAAAAATGCAAGAAAATCCACATTTTCAAGCATAATTTTCCAAGATTATTGAACTAGCTCAAATCACAAGCTAACTTCACTTCTACCGTTTATTTACCATTTCTAAAAACTTTTACAAAGGAATTTAGTCCCAATCCCTCTCCAATATACCTCAATATTCATGAACTTTCATAAACGAAACCCTAACTATGACTCAAACTCAAAATAACCAAATGGGTTGGAGTTCTTACCCCAAATACAACCACAATGGTCCAAGGAAGGAATTCCAAGCCGCGAGAATGGGAGACTTCACCTCTAGCTCCTCCAATGGCCAAATTTTCGTCCCACTACCAAGGAAATATCTCCTCCACAATGTTTCCCACTCAAAACTAAGTTAGGGTTAAGAAAGATGGTGGTTTAGGATTTGGAATCAATGAAAATGGTTAAGAAATGAGAGAGTTGTGATCTTAGGGCTTGAAAATCTTCTCTCCTCTCCCTCTCTCTGGTGGTTATCGAAGAAGAAGAAAGAAATTAGGGAGGTTATGTGGTCACTTAACTTACTTAAGTTAAGTTCAACTGGGTAAAAACCCATCTATCTAGTTAACTTTGTTCTCTTTCAAACTTTACCTAAAGGTCTGGAATATTTTTCTAGGAATATTCTTACTTTTACTTTTATATTTTGGGTACTTTTATCAATACTCATTTTTACTCCTTAATTCTCAATGACTGCACTTTTTACCTCAAAAGTGACTCTAATTAATTTAATTTGGCCTTTTACTTAATTGAACTCACTTATGCATGATTAACTCTTTTATTACATGCGATTTGCCAATTAATTAGGTGAGAGATATTATAACAGATCACGGATCTCCAGCAATAGCTTCAGGTGACTGAAACCCATTTACGAATGGCAAAATCTTCCACTGCACAATAGATCACGACATGGAAAGTGGCTTATGATGTCGTTTTGAGGCTATGGAAAACCAACAACATGAATGTTTTGATGAAATACAAGCTAATCTAGAATGCTCAATCTAGCAAAACCCTAACCATAACATAGTTGTTCATCATGGTCGTCAACCAGGTATACTGGGTCCTGGCCCAGGCAGCAGATCACCTCAGCTGGATCTGCCCAGATTTTCATCCCGTGATCCTACTCGTTGGTTGTTTGTTGTAGAACGATACTTCATATTTTATCAAACAATTGAGGCTGATAAACTGTTACTTGTTTCCTTTCACTTGGATGACCCAACAGCAAGTTGGTTCCAGGGAATGTCCAGAGACGGTCTTATTCATACTTAGAACGCCTTTGTGTTGGCCATCAACTAGCGATTTGGCCCCACCAAATTTAAGGATCTTGCTTCCCTCCTTGCGAAATTACAATAAATAGCTTTTGTGCAAGACTATCAAACGTCCTTTGAACGTTTATCCAATCGCGTACCCGGTCAATCACCCATTCTCACCAATAGTCTATTCCTATCTGGGTTGAAACCCCGGATTAGAAGTGTTGTTATCCCTCATAGACCAACCAGATTACATCAAGCTTTTGCATTAGCTCGTGTAAATGAAGATCAACTGAATCTTGACAGACCTTTCAAATCATGATCTTCTAAACCCACTCACTCTATGACTGCTCCAGCACAATCATCAAGGACTACCTCGATTCACCATACTTCACCCGTTGCTGCCATTCCAATTAAATGGTTATCTCCGGCAGAGATTCAAGCTAAAAGGGAGAAAAACCTTTGTTTCAATTGTGATGAGAGATATACCTTTGGCCATAAATATAAATCTAAACCTGCTCTTCTCTATATGGAAGGTGGTGAAGGTGATAATACAGAGGAACAAACTAGTGACAATGTTCCACCCTCGGTGGAAATGGTAGAACCAGTTTAATCTTCAGCAGAAATCAGCTTCAATGCCCTTTTTGGAAATGGACAAGACAAGGCTTAGTAAGAAAATTCATGGGACTGACCCTTTTTTGGGGCTCCCACTCTCGAGAGGGACTCCTCCTGTCTAAATATCCCTATTCACCATGAAATGGGGCCTTCTTCGCTCCTCTTGAACTCCATGTTGTTATTCTGCCACAATGGAGAGTTATCTTGGCCACACACATACTTCCCTTGATGCATATACATGGGAAGCCTCATTGGAGGCTTGGTCTCTACCATTGCCACCATGAGTATCCCTAGATTAACATACTTCACCTTCCATAGGACACATATTGAGTGCATATCAAGGAACATCCAGCAGTTCTAGTTAAAGTTGAGCCAAGAAAACTGAATTTAAATGAAAAGGGTAAAAATAAACAATTCAAAGTTGCGCGTATTTCATACATTTTTCAAAGTATCTGTGCTTATCATATTATTTTTTTAAGAAATAGCCAGATTCACTTAAAATATTAGTTGTCAGAATTTGCTTAAATGTGAAATTTCACCTCCTTTCAGATTCTCATTCTTTTTGGTACAAATTTAGAAAATAATTTGAAAACCGGACTTTGCAACTGCATATATTATCCAAACAAATGCATAACAAACAAGCTCTTAGAATTTTTAATCGGTGCGAAAGGGGAGATAACAGTCCATAGGTTCAGCTGAGACAAATATATGTACTAGGCTAATGTAAAATATTCATAATTTAAGAGAAATTTCAAGCATAGGTTGTCAAGGCTTTGAGACAAATATATGGCAATAAACTTACATTATGTTTTGCTAATGTAAAATATTTATATATATTGTTAAGAGAAATTTCAATCCATGTTGTGTTAAACAATGATTCCATTATATAGCAAACCAATTGAAGAATACAATGAGACACACACAATGTGGGATAACACTTCACAATGAGACACACACAATGTGGGACTAAAATTTTAGCATATAGATCATATGCTACCAACTTAAATTAACATAACATCAAAATAAATCTAATTGTGCTAAAAATCATTAGATTAATATTTTCTCTCTTTTCAAAAACTTTTTAACATTCTCTCTCTTTGATCCAAGGGTGATGTGATGTGCTGGAATGACCATCAGCAACATGGAAAGTGCTCCCCCTAAGAGGAACTTGTGCTGGAATAATAAATTAGTAGTAAGAATTTTGGTAATTAGAATGCTCCCCCTCATTCGTCAGCAAAGTCAACTGTGCTGGAATGACCATCAGCAACATGGAAGGTGCTCCCCCTCAAGAGGACGATGAATAGAATAAATAGTCATATTTCACATAATTGACAACGGCGGTTGTCAAGGCTTTGAACGATGCATCAATGAATTCCCAAGGATCATTCTTTTCTGAAGTTTTGGCTTCTTGTTTTTATAACCATATAGAAATTATGGCAATAAACTTTCATTATGTTTTGTGTTAATGATGTTAAGGAACACACAATGTACAAACACAATGCACACACAATTATATATATATCAACTGAATTTGCATCAAATCATATATAATATTATAGTAGCAGGGTACAACTTTTGGATGCATGGACCAACTTGCAAATTCTCAACATAAGACTCTTCAAAGTATTATCAGGGATTGCTTTACTCATTTACTTATCTATTCAACTAGTCTCCCCAAAATGAAAAAATTCCCAATTTGACAAAAAGGAAAAAAAAAATTGGCATAAACTTTGAACATTTATACAACAGAAAAAAATATAATTACCAAGATCAAGCACCCCAAATAACGAATGTGAGAACCAAAAATTGAATCTGACTTTTTATAATAGAATAAGAGAATCATCCCTGATTATGTAACACATTTCAATAAATAAAAAAATGAGTCACTAAATCCATCAAGTAGCTTGCTTTCTGTTGATCACGTTACTTTCCTATAGTTGCTCTCTAGGGTTGTGTTATTCTCAAGCAGCCCCCTCGTGCGTGAGGGTAGGACAAGTCAAGAACTACACAAAACCTTGGATTGCGTTCATAATAAGCCAATTCAAGCTGTAAATTAGTAAGATATGCACATGTTTCAATAGATCAGCATGTGCATGTGCTAGTTCAATTCCTTAAACCTACAAAGGGAATATACAGAGAAGCAAGTGTAAAGGGTATAAGGAGACAAATATTGTCATTCATAAGAGTTAAAGGAAATTCGTTTATACTAAATTTTATAATTAAGTTTGATTGTGACAGCATATTTAATTCTCTTTTCAATGCATTAGACTTAATAATGTAGAGTTCTCGTCCTCAAATCATTTACCCCAAAATCTTACTGAGTCATGAGTGTAGTGAAGATATTCTTATTATTCTACTCAGTTGTCTTTCTTTTTTTTCCTCTTTACTAAAAAAAGATTTTCTGTAACAACTTTTGGTGAACGTTGAGTATTTTCATTTTAATATTACGGTTTATCTAATAAGGAAGAAAAATGATCTAAAACTTATAAGAATGGACAACATGGACCAACAAATCAAGAGCAAACTCGTATATTAAAAATTAGGGACAGACTTGGACCAAAGAAGAATTCAGAATGCAATTAGATAAAATACACATAAATTTCGTCTCATTCCTACTCAGCAGCACATATGGTTATTGCAAGAGATATTAAACAAGTGAATACTTTATTTTGAAAGTTAGCATTAGAGTTGACTCCAGATTTAAATTATAAATGCTTTAACAAGGAAGGGTAGTGCAAGAAACCAGAAGTCTAGGGATGTGCATGCGTGGAACTGAACTGGATTTTTTAAAAAATTGAATCGAATTGATTTAAATGGTTTGGTTCAAAACTGGTTCGGTTCAAAACTGGTTCGGTTCAAAACTAGTTCGTTTCGGAAGTGATTCGGTTCGGTTCAGAACCGGTTTGGGTCGACCCTCTTTTGAAAAGAAAAAAAATTAAAAATTTAAAAAATAAAGTTATAAAAATTAATTTGGTTCGGTTTGAAAGTGATTTGGTTCGGTTCGGAAACGGTTCGGTTCTTAAACCGGTTCTAAAAACTGGTTCGGTTCTTAAACCGATTCTTTAAAAATCGGTTCGATTCATGAACTGATCTTTAGAAACCGATTATTTTATGAAGCGGTTTGATTCAGTTAATGGTTCGACCCAATTTTTTAATTATTTTACACATGGTGACAAGTGACAACCACACAATTAGAACTAAAAAGTGTTAATTTACCAAAATCCTCCCTATTGAAGGGTATATGATTTGACAACGTTGAATGAAATATAAATTACTACATGACAAACTAAGCACTTAAATAATCTCATACAAATTTTCACTTGCGCCACTTGTTACATCAGCAAAGATAACTCTCACCTGTCCAATCAAATAAAATAAAGATAAAAAGATGGATACCATGCCAAAACAGAATTTCAGTATTGAAAATGAAAATGAAGCACTACATCCCTAAATGTAAGCCAAACAAAAGGTTGAATTGAAGTGATCTTAGTGTGTCACTTTACTTCTGATTGAATACTAAATACAGCTCCAAACAAGTTGTATGTAACAGACTGTGTCCAATGAGGCATCTCATTTTGGTTGCTTTTAACTCATAAAAACAAAAGCACAGAAACAAAAAAGATTAACAAAATGAAAGGAATAAGTCCCCACTTAACCTATAAGAATATAAACTTCCACTAATTCAACTCCTTACTTTGTTATCATTCTTCACCACACTGAGCAAGAGTGAAAGAGGCTCCACCACCACCACCACCACCATTTGTAATGGATCCGCCACCCCTCTCCGCCGCCACCGTGGCTCCAAACCACCCTGACTCGTTGGAGTCCTCACCACGTTCTCGCATTGTTGAAACATACAGTGATGAGCCTCTACCAGCTGTTCCTGGTGGCAAGCTCCGCCTCATGTGTAGCTATGGTGGCCACATCATGCCACGGCCACATGACAAGTCACTCTGCTACGTCGGCGGCGACACCCGAATCGTGGTGGTGGACCGCCACTCCTCCTTGAAAGACCTCTGTGCACGGCTCTCACGCACTATCCTCAATGGAAGACCCTTCACTCTTAAGTACCAGTTACCAAATGAAGACCTTGACAACCTCATCACTGTCACCACTGATGAAGACCTTGATAACATGATTGAAGAGTATGATCGTATAGCTCAAAAGCCTTCACCTTCACGCCTCAGGGTGTTCCTGTTCTTCACCAAACCAGAAACCACTGTTTCAATGGGGTCACTCCTTGATGAGGTTAAGTCAGAGACATGGTTCGTTGATGCACTTAACAACTCAGGGATGCTATCAAGGGTCGTGTCAGAGTCAGCTGCAGGGGATTCTGTTGTGAACCTTGATGGTGTTCCTGCTTGTGGTTCAAGCAACAACTTGGAGGCTCAAGGTGTTGTTGTAGAGTCTTTGACTCTGAATGATAGTAACAACAAGGTTAAGAATTTACTTGATTCATTACCTGATTCGCCTGTGGTGGAGAATAGCTCTTCTTCTTCTTCTCCTTCAATGGCTAATCTGCCTCCGATTCGGGTTCGTGTTGATGACAATGGTAGTAGTAGGCTTCAGCAGCAAGAGAAGAGGGTTGGGGTGGTGGAGGATCAGTTTGCTCAGATAACCTTTGCAACCAGTGGTGTGGTGAAGCATGATGATGGGTATGTTGTTGTTTCTTCTGGTGTGGCTATGCCTTCAATTCCTGCAGCTGTGACTATGGCTTCAGCTGGGGTGGTTAGTACAAGTGATAATATGAATAGGGTTGTCTCTGATGATGAGAGATCAGATCATGGTGCACCAGCTGGGTTTAGGAAACCCCCTTTACCATTGCAGCTTGTGCAACCAAAGTCTAGTGGTGGCTTGAGTTTGCCTTCTCCAGATTCAGTTACAAGGTATCTAACTATCTATCATTTTGTGTGTGATTTGAGTCATATTACCCTTTTTTTATTTTTTTTAGTTTTGTTTTGTGAAGGGCCGGCTTGGCTCACCGGTAAGCTTGCTTGCCGTGGTGTGTCAGGTCGCGGGTTTGAATCAGTCTCTCGCAAAAAGCAGGTGAAAGACTGCCTAGAGTATTCCCTTCCCCAGACACTCACGAAGTGGGTATTTGAACTGGGTCGGCCCTTTTTTTTTGTTTTGTTTTGTGTTTTTCAGTTGTTTCTGGCTCCTTTTGATTTTGTTTACAGTTTTTCAATTTCTTAATATAGTGTTCCTTCAAAGAAAAACCAAACTATTTTGCCAATTTTTGATTTAGGTCATGATAATATGTATATTATAATTATTGTTTTTGGTTGATATTTTCAGTGATAGTAGTATTGCATCTACAAATTCTTTCTCCAAGATTGTTTACTATCAAGAACATGTCCAAGCTGCACCTGTTGACACCTTGCCAAATGCCAAGAGTGAAATATCTGATCAAATCCATGGACTACAAAGGGAACAAGTTCAGGATTCTGGTTACACGTTACCCCCACAATTGGATCAAAATCAGCAATTCCAACACCACCAGCAGCAGCAACAGCAGCAATTTGTCCATGCCAACACCCACTACATCCACCACCCTACAGCCACAGGTCCAGTGCAAGTGTCATCCTACTACCCAGTTTATGCTTCACCATCACAGAATCAACTTCACCATCCTATTGGTCAGCAGCAATATCCAGTTTATGTAATGCCAGTTGGACATACACAACAATACAACATGGCAATGCAACCCAATATAGCTGACTCAAATGTGGTAGCCTCAGGAAGACCACTAATACCCCAAAGTGCTAATGTCTCAACAGCATACAAGGATGGAACTCCACCTATTTACCCCACTAAGCCAGCTTCCCCTACTATATCTGAGGTAACTCCAAGTGTTTACAAAACTCCTGTGGCATCAAATCCTGCATTTGTTCAAATACCTTCCAATCAATTTCAGCAACAGTATGTGGGTTTGCCTCAATTCCATCATCCACCTCAGCCTATTGCTGTAACTCCCTCTGGTGCTACTAATTATGGTTATGACTATGGTGGCCTTGTGCAAGAACAAGCATACTACACACAACAACAACAACAACAAACTAATGCTCCATTGCTTCCTCAGTACCAATCCATGACCCCAGCAGCAGCTGCTGCAGCACTATCAGATGCTTCAAAACAATATCATGAAGACAATAATATTCAGCAGCAAAATAGAACTTCACAGCCAGTATAAATCTATTTGGAGAAAATTGAATCAGTATAAATCAATTAAGAGAAAATGAGCCAGAGTGGAGCTTACTTTTCAGCAGAAAAATAAGGACCAAATCATAGTTTATTTCTTTTTTTATCTATATGAAAATGAATGACATGTAAGATCATATTTTGCTAAACTTTCTTTTCTGGTTATCACAGTTACTCAGTTGAATAAGGCAAATTGTTGCCATTAGCCTTATTGAGGGACAGTTTTTTAATGTTTTACTTTTTAAATTTTATTATATTGTTGTAGACTTCAGTCACTTGACAATCACGTTTATTTTGTCTTCTTCTGATTAAAGAAATCAACATTAGATTTCAGAAAATTCAGCCATTTGATTATCTCTATATTTTGTCCTGTTTTGATCATAACGTGACCTTTGCTGAAGGAAATATTCAGATATGTGCATGCTCAAATATTAGGTGAAAGGGGATTGATTAAATTAATGAAAACATGTCCAAAAATTGAATTTGATGAACCCCATCTAGCCATAAAGAAGAACACTCGGTGGAATTGTGGATGTCCTAACATGTGGTTTACAAGAAAAATGCTTACCATTGAAATCTATATTAGCTTTACAGCACTCCTTCTTTAATAGATGCTAATATAAAGAATATTGGTGAAAGATTGGTTTCTTATGAAACTAGTACCATGATTCTTAAGTTTGTAAAGTCGCAATCATGAGAAGGGTTTCATCATTTACACAAAAAATTGCCACAGAATCGACATGATGCTAGTATCAGTCTGTTCTGACATTTATTATTGGCATACAATACAAGGGAATCTAAGAACATGCATGCAGCGTGCCCAAGATCTAGCTGTAGTTTAAGATCTACAGACTAGAACACATAGTTTTCACTAACATCTTTGAAACCTGAATTAAGACGTGCCTATATGTCTTTTGTAACATTTTATTTCAAGATTGACATAAACCAAACATCCTGCATGATGCAAGAGTTCCATTAAATTATCTTTACTGTTTAGCATGCTTCCTGATGTGAGATTATCTAAGTTTTGGGGTGTGATATTAGATAAGTTTAAAGCATTCATTAAGTGCTAATTTCACAATAAAATAAACCCCTATGAATGTGCAGCAAATTCTCCTAATCTCCTGTAATTCAAAACTCAATAATCCGTCTCTCTAAACTTATCAAATCATGCAACACAAAATAAAATAAACCCTTATGAATGTGCAGAAAACCTCAGATGTAAGAAATTAATTAAAGGAGATTTTAAGGTGTTAAATAAAGTACACATTAAAATTTTATATTTTGGGAGTGCTAATAAACTCCATTATTGCACATACAATCAATGTGGAAAAAATTAAGCTATTAAGTGAGGGTCACGTTAATGGTTTTATATTTTGTCTCTCTTACCGTACTTGTTAAAAAAGGGTATGTAATTATTAATGTCTAAGTTTTGTCCTAAAAGACTTATCAGCTTCTTAAAAGCTAGCTCAAGGTAACTTTGTAATATATTATTCACCTTTGGTGCATGTTCTCACTTTGTGACACCATTTGAATTGTGTGAGTTTCTGATCCATTCTTTGGGTTACCTATTTGAAGCTTTTATGGGGTTTTGATTTTCAATGCTAAATAGATCTGTGACTTGTGATTATAAGAAGAGAGAGAGAAAAATATTAATATAACAAAATTGTCTATTTTCTTCCACTTTAAACTTTTATTAAAAATAACCTTTAAAAAAGTCAACGGATAACATACTTGTAAAGAATAAAAGTTTAAGATGTTAAATAAACGTCACATTAATAGTTTTATATTTTATCTCTCTAACTCGTGATCAGTCACATAAACTTTGATATCATGTAACAAATTAATTCAACTAAAAAACTTAAGTTGTTAAGAGAGGGACAATGTTAATGGTTTTATATTTTGTCTCTCTAGCCATACTTGTTAAAAAAAAGGGTATGGAATTAGTAATGTCTAAGTTTTGTCCTTAGACTTATCAGCTTCTTAGAAATCAGTTGTAACTTTGTAATATATTATTCACCTTTGGTGCATGTTCTCACTTTGTGACACCATTTGAATTATGTGAGTTTTTGATCCATTTTTTGGGTTACCTATTTGAAGCTTTTATGGTGTTTTGATTTTCATTGCTAAATAGATCTGTTGACTTGTGATTATGAGAAGAGAGAGAGGAATATTAAAAACAAAATTGCCTATTTTCTTCCATCCTTTCTATCTATCTTGGTAAAGAAAAGAACCACGTACATATATATCTTGAAAGAGATATCTCAAGCATCAAGCTCGTTGCAGAATCCAAACCACTAGTTTAGCACCCTTGCCATAAACGGATAACGAAGACTTTCGCGTCTCACATATTTATAAACAAAAGTTTTTTTTTGCGTGAATCACATGACAAAACAATCACCAAAATGCCACACTTTTTTGTAAAAAATTACCTTAATATCACATTTTGCAACAACAAAAATTCAAAATGTCACATCACCTAACTCGCTACAACACCTAGCGAGTTAGGTGTTGACATGTGGCAGAAAGAGCAGGGCTACGTAAGCCGCTACGCGGTACAACGAGATTACGTGGTATCAAAATGTTTAGTAAGCTTCTGACACGTGGCAGATTTTTTATGCAAGCAGATTTTTTATGCAACATAGCATGATTAATAATCTTTTCTGACACGTGACAAATATGATATGCAGCATAGCATGTTATGTGTGTGTCACGAAATTAATTAACGCTCCTAAAAATAATTTATTAAGAATTATAAAATAATTTAAATTAATTATCTTTGTTTAATTGAGTCTATATTAATTTAAATTATTTTATAACTATTAATTAATTATTTTTAGGAGTTTTAATTAATTTCATTTGATTTAGTTTAAGTTATGTTTATTTTCTTTGAACTGTTAAGTAATTTAATTTAATCAAGGAGTGTTATGAATTAAATATAATTTATGTTTGTTAATTATTTTAGTTTAATTCAATCTATATTAATTTAAATTATTTTATAACTATTAATTAATTATTTTTAGGAGTGTTAATAAATTTTATTTGATTTAGTTTAAGTTAAGTTAATTTTTTTTAACCATTAAATAATGTAATTTAATTTAGGAGTATTAATGAATTAAATAATTTATGTTTGTTAATTATTTTAGTTTAATTTTATATTAATTCAAATTTTTTATGACACACACATAACATGCAGAATTATCACGTGCCAGAAGCTGACTAAACATGTTATGCTGCATAATATGTTTGATATCACGTAATCTCATTGCACTGTGTAGCAGCTTACATGGCCATGCACCTTTTACCACGTGTCAACACCTAGCAGGTATTATAGACTTAGATGACATGATATTTTGGAAAAAAAGAAATTGTAAAGCGTGTCATTCGGTAATTTTTTGCAAAAAAAATATATGACACTTTGTTCATTATCCAAATAACAGACTTCTCTCTAACAATCTCCTATTTAATGATATCTGACAAGGACCATACATTTCACTGTCAAGAAAATAATGGCAAATCCTTTTAAATGACATAATTTATATTCTTTTATTTTCATAAAGAGGTGGGACTCATACTTTTATTTTTTTATCAATTCTCTTTCTTCTTTTATCTATCTTTATCTCTTTCTTAAAATGATATAATTTTACATCTTTTAAAATGACACACATTTTATCCATCATATAATTATAAACTCCTTTTATGAAACGTAAACTTATAATCACCAATCACATAATTAGAAACTCCTTTTATGAAACGTAAACTTATTAGATTCATCTCTCATACTAGGCATTAACCAAAATCAGTTGAGTAGAGGACGTGATAAACCTTCTTTTCTTTGGTCGACTAGTCCACGTAAGTCATTCATTAAATCACAACAAAGTCTAATGGATAAATTATTTAAAAAAAAAAAGTATGTGATGCAAATGCAGGTAATGTTTTTGGGAAATATTATTCTCATTTTGCATAAGATAACTTATCTCATTTTTTCTTACTTCGATTTTCACATCTTTTTTTGTAGAGGTGAGATCTACTCATTTTCTCTCTATAACATAAGATAAACTATCTTATGTGAAACGAGAATAATAAAACCCAATGTTTTTCTAAGTTATAAATGATATTATGAGTCTATAAAAGTACTGAGAAACATTTTTTCACACCTGTTCAGTTAATATCGGATCAGATGCAGTTATTTTTAAAATTCAGAAAAGTTTAACCCTTAAAAATAATTTTTAAATAAAACCTTGAAGAAAAATATAGTTGAACGAGCATCGGTTGTTAAATTTTTGACCACATAGGATGTACTTTAGGTAGCTAAAAGTTTAGGTGAGATTAAATATTAGTATTCGATTGGAGTTAACAATAGACCTTCCAATCTTTTTGAAAATTTGTAGGAGAAATTAGAGATCGTCCACATGTTATGTAGTTTTAATATAAGGGGTAGGATAATAATCAAATAATATTCCAATCTATATTACTATCGTATCTTAACTGTTAATTTTTGTCAATCAACGGTTATTATTTTCACAAATCAAACTCATCAATTAATTATTAATTCGCAATAGGAAGATGTTATACTTACTATCTCTTTTTTTTACTACCTCCTACTACCAAATCTTAACCGTTGATTTCCGTCAATCAAACGGTTATAATTTATTGAAAATTAATAAATATTACTCAATAAATTACAACCGTTAGATTGACGAAAATAAGCGATTAAAATTTAATAATAGGAGATAGTAAGAAAAAGAAATAATAACTATAACTTCCCCTTCACAAAAATGATATTATGATAACTATTAATTGACGAAAATCAGGTAAGAATATTGTAATAACAACTAAAATTGATTCAAATTCAATAATCTCAAACACAAAGTCATAAACTCATTAAATGTGTACCTATCCTTCTTCCACCCAAAAATAAAAGGAAAATCACCAACAAGTTAAATTTTGGGATTGTTTATCAAACATATTTTCAAAGTAGATTATTTTGTTCTAATAATATTTGAAATAAAGGTAACTATCATTTTTAATATTTTAATGCAAAAACGATATCATTTTAGGAGTAATTAGTGCTGAACATCACAAAAACGTATAATTAATTTTTGGAAAGGAAAATCTTAATAATTAATCACAAGGAGGAAAAGGAAGCATCACATTTAGATTATTTTAGACGGTAGTTCTTCTTCTTGTGTTTATATATATATCAGTTTTCAGAATAAGAAACGAAATACCCTCGAAGAATAAAACAATAAAATAAAAAACACGTTTCTGTTCAACGAAACACTAAAAAAAAAAAAAATGCTTTTAATTAACACTGGCGCTGGATTCTGTTGCATCGACCCGCCACGGCCCGACCCGAAGCACGAAACCCGAATCTTCTCCTCGCGTTTTCAGTGCCGGCGGGCGTCGTCTCCGTCTCCGGTGAGGCATGCGGCGTTCCAAAGCGTGCATTTGGAGAGGAAAGGCGAAAAGCGCCGATCGATATGCACCGCAGATGAGCTTCACCGCGTCTCTGTTTCGAACTCCGATTGGAAGCTCGCTCTGTGGCGTTACCTTCCTTCTCCCAAGGTTCCTCTCTTTCCAAGCTCTCATCTTTGCGTTTTCTGTGGATACCCTTTTGGCAATGCAATGATATATCATCTGGGTATCTTTGAATTTCTTCGTTTTTATCGAAAAAGAGAGAAAGAAGTTTCATTTTTTTACCATGTTTTACGTTAGCTTCTCAAGATTGCAAGGTGGTTTTGTTAAGTTTTTGTAAAAGGTATAAGCTTTTGCATTTATTTTGCAGGCCCCGTTGAGGAATCACCCGCTTTTGTTATTGTCGGGGGTTGCAACTAATGCTATTGGCTATGATCTCTCTCCTAAGGTGACTGTGTTCCCATTGAAAAGCCATGAAACATTTTTTGTTTTGGGAATGACTATGATGCAGATTATGCACCCATAAAACATTGTTTTCTTAGTTTGTTATTTTCATTTCATTGGATTTTTTAAGTACAAATTGTGACTTTAAATTAAAATCTGAAGTTTGGTTATTTGTGGCAATAGTCTAGGATCAATGTTCTCCTTTTAAAAAATGTGTGCTAAGTGCATGTTGTTTGTGTTCAGTCTTCATTTGCTCGGTACATGTCGGCTCAAGGATTTGATACATGGATTCTTGAGGTTCGAGGTGCTGGGTTGAGCACACATGGAGATAGCTTGGAGGAAGATGAGGAGTACCTCAAGAATTTGTCTGCGATTGATTCTGCAAGAGCATTGGGAGTTAAGAACCTTGGTGCTTCTTTTGAATCAGAAGTTCCTCACATGAAAAAGAGAGGATCAGGGATAGTAACTAAGGATGAGGAACTACGGCTAACATCGGGCTTGATGGATATTTTTACAAGGATATCTGACAGGCTTGCAGGCTTTCTCAGTGGGGGTTAGTGAAGTAATCTTGGGAACTTGTAGTTTTTAACATTGTATATGATTATATGAACACCGAAAAGAACCAATTCAACCCAAGAGTTTAAGCTATTGGGTGAGGCTACATTAATGGTTTTTATATATCTCAACACGTCCCCTCACACGAGAGCCCACTAGGCTTGAAGGGTGGACAACGCACAGGCCCACCTACCTGTGCAAAGAAAGAAATTCTACTAGAAAGAAAGTGGGGGGCGGTGAGGATCGAACCCGGTACACAGAAGCTCTGATACCATATAAAGAACCAATTCAACCCAAAAGCTTAAGCTATTGGGTGAGGCTACATTAATGATTTTTATATATCTCAACAAACACTAACAATATGAACATTAATATTTTTCAGAATCGTTGGAAGGGGGTGAAAACTCTGCAATTATTAGTCAAATCAAGCATTTCGGTCAGAGACTTCGAACTATTATTGAAGGTCAACAATTGTTCCCAGCTCAGGTTTTTGAGTTGCAAGACCGTTTTACTGCCATTCTAGAAGAATTTCAGAAACAACTTGAGCTGGTTGTCAATCATGATTGGGACTTCGACCATTATCTTGAAGAGGATGTACCAGCTGCGGTGAGGTGACATTCCTTTGTAATACATGACTTTTAATTTGGCAAGAGCTGTATTTTGTCTCTTCTTTACTTCTGTTGTGTAATCTTAATATTTGTTTGTTCCACCAAGTATTCGTATAGAATTTGGGATTATCTCATTAAATTTGTTTCTCAATTATTGGTTTTATACTTGTATACATTAGATGGAATACATAAGGGCTCAATGCCAACCAAGGGATGGAAAATTGCTGGCAATTGGTCACTCAATGGGGGGTATCTTGTTGTATGCAAGGCTCTCACGTTGTTGTAAGTCCCACCAATCTGTTGTTTTATTTCTTCTGCAACTTTTGTAATTATGGGGCTGTGTTACTATTCATTCATGATTTGTTTGACAGATCTATCAAAATCCAAATTTGCTTGCTTTTTGGTGCAAGCTTGTTTACACAAAATTGGTCATGATTGCTTTATATATTTCACTCTCTATTTTAATTTCATATATTACAAGCCTTTAATTATACTAGCATGCTAAATATTACCCAGCTACAACCTTGTCTGCATTGTAAGAAATAATCACATGATTCTTGAATTTTCCATAGTCATATTCAAAACTTATCTTTAATGCATAAATCATTTTATTTTGCAATGATGCTAGATAGAAGTGCTTTCAATGTTTTGCAATTGACGCATATAATTCAGTGTCCATCATTCGAAGGACATTATAAACTATATAGAACATGATTATCTATTATTATGTCCATTCCTTTTTTATCGAGAACCACAGATGTGTAGCTTAATTATTTAAAAAAACACTAGTTTACATTAAAATAAAATAAGAGATTATTTTATTTGTTTTGCCACAACCTATATGGAGAACGTTTAACAATGTAAATTTCCCTTGCCAAGCATGTTATCTCCCTGTCTGATCTTGTAAAGAACTTTCAGGACAGCTTGAGATCTTAAGTAGAATATAAACCACATTGTTGTGATTAGTGAAGGACCCTATTTGCAAATTATTTCTGGGAATTAATGTGTTGATCGATATTTCTTATTTGCTATGAAAATTGTATGCAAGGTTTGGATGGAAAGGATTCTGGGTTGGCATCAGTTGTTACTTTGGGATCATCACTTGACTATACACCTTCAAGATCATCTCTCAAGTTGCTTTTACCCCTGGCAAGTGATAAAGAAACTGATTCTAGTGACAAATTGTAATTATTTTATGGGATGCCAGTGATATGTACTCTCTGTTGAGATATATAAAAAAAACCATTAATATAGTCTCACCCAACATCTTAAGTTTTTGGGTTGAATTATTTTTCCTTTTTTGTTTTTTTTACAAATGGTGGACCCCACTATCTTTCATCTTTCGGTTGTATCGCAAAGGTAGGTGAGCCTGTGCTCCACCCTTCAAGCCCAGTGGGCTCTCGTGTGAGGGGGCGTGTTGAATATAAAAAAAAAACATTTTATTCCATGCCCAACATCTATTTTGGGTTGATGTACTCTCTAAGCTAAAGATAACAGAAAACTAATTAGACTGTTTCTTTGTTTGCAGGCAGAACCTGCTCAGGCTTTAAACATTCCTGTTATTCCAGTTGGACCATTGATTGCTACAGCCTATCCTCTTACAACCCGTCCTCTGTATATTTTATCTTGGTTAAATTATCAGATTTCAGCTCAAGACATGATGGATGAGAAGCTGCTCGAGAAGCTTGTTCTGAAAAACTTCTGTAGGTTCCAATTTTTCTTTTTTCATCTGGCATTGTTTCTCAACTTCTTGTTACAGAGTACCTGTCAACATGATTCCTTATGAAATTCTACGTAGTAGGGCATCAGGGACTTCCATGTACATTGTTACATGTTTCATCTAAAATAAGAGGTGATTCATGCCCTGCAGCTTATTGCAAATAATAGGCAGCTGCATTTAAATTCTTCAATGAGCACTACCAATTTGTAATGGTCATCTTTATAAGCTCCTTATCATAAACGCTTGTGGATGCTCCGGTCAACTGATTTGGGTAGCTAGTGTCCTCTTTAGGGAGGTGCATGGGTTGACCCGAACCGGATTTTTTGAAAAATCGAACCGAATTGGTTTAAATGGTTCGGTTCGGAAGTGGTTCGGTTTGGTTCAAAACTGGTTCGGTTCGGAAACGGTTCGGTTCCGAAACGGTTCGGGTCGACCCTCTTTTGAAAATTAAAAATTTTAAAAATAAGTTATAAAAATCAATTTGGTTTGGTTTGAAAACGGTTTGGTTCGGTTCGGTTCAAAATGATTCGGTTCTTAAACTGGTTCTAAAACCGGTTCGGTTCATGAACTGGTTCTTTAAAAACTGGTTCGGTTCATGAAACGATTTTTAAAAACCGTTTATTTTAAGAGCGGTTCGGGTTCGGTTCATGGTTCGGTTCAGTTTTTTGGTTATTTTGCACACCCCTAGTCCTCTTCCTCCTTTTCCCTTGATAGTATTGAAGTTTAATAGTTAGAACTAAATATACTGATTTATATTTATCTACTTTGAGTTTGAACTCTAGCAAGTTAATGCTTGGATGCTTAGTTACTTGTTGATTTTGTCCTTCTATTCAATCTTAACTTACCAGATCTTGCAGAAGTGTCATTCTTGTCATCAAATCCATACATTGACAAGCACTAACTTGTTACTTTGGCTTTAGTTTGCAGTCTTATATAAATGTTAGATCTTGCATGCTTGAGTTTGGATTTTATGCAACTTCTTAAATAGTGTAATCTATGCATGCTCTTGCAAAACTTTTCTCTTCCCAACTTTGGATTGTTCCACAATTGACAAATGGACCATGATTGGCAGGTACTGTACCTTCTAAGGTTCTCTTGCAGTTAAAAACAGTCTTCCAAAAAGGTGGTTTACGTGACAGGAGTGGAACATTCTTGTACAAGGACCATCTCCGCAAAAGTAATGTTCCTGTTTTAGCAATTGCTGGTGACCAAGACTTAATCTGCCCTCCTGAAGCTGTATACGGTATTAAAACTGCACTAACCGTAAAGAACCAATTCAATCCAAAAGCTTGAGTTTTTGGGTGAGGTTACGTTAATGGTTTTATATATCTCAACACGCCCCCTTACACGAGAGCCTACTGGGCTTGAAGGGTGGACAATACACAGGCCCACCTACCTGTGCGAATAAAGAAATTCCACTTGAAAGAAAGTGGGGGGCGGCGAGGATCGAACCCGGGACACGAGGCTTTGATATATAAAAAAATCATTAAAAAATCCTCACCCAACAGCTTAAGCTTTTGGGTTGAATTGGTTCTTTACACTAACCAATCCATTAAATGCTTAACTCTCTCTCTCTCTCCATTCTCCAAAGCAAAAATAATTTCATTTTTATGATGAGCATAATCATAAATGTGAAGCAGAAACGGTGAAGCTTATTCCTGAGGAACTGGTTACATACAAAGTCTTTGGGAAGCCTGGAGGTCCACACTATGCCCACTATGACTTAGTGGGTGGTCGTTTGGTATGATTTTTCCAATTATTATTCTGTTGAGAAAAGAGCTACAAGCATGTATATTTTGAATCAACTTGAGATTTTTAATGTATGGATTTTCTTAACTTTGTCACTGTTTACCCTCCAATTGCAGGCAGCAGATGAACTGTATCCATGTATAACTGAATTTCTCATTCATAATGACATGGCTTAGTCCATTGCTCTTTTAAAGTACCTCATTCTTTTGTGCATCAAGATGAAGATGCATAAGTTCCTGTATTTTGTCAAAGATGATGTACACATGTAGTAATAAGTACATAAGATGATCTGGACAAATACTGGGGTGGTTGCACTCTATCACTCTGATTTTACCAGTGCCAATAAAGCATGTAGTAGGAATCAGGTGGTATTTGTAATTAGATTGTAAGACTATGTAATCAAGTTCGAGTGAAGTTGGTGTGAAATTTGTTAAGGGATATTTTTTTTTGTTTCTAACTTTTTTTAGAAGCACCAAATTTCACTTCTCTTCAGTAACTGTTTTAGCATACAAAAATGCTTCTATACCTTGGTCAAACTCCTCAAACAAATAAAAGTTATTTTTCCTAGGGTTTATAGTTTCTGATGTGTTGTGATCCTAAAACGAAGCCATTTTGGAATTGCATCTCATAATTATATCTCTTGTGATACAAGAAACAATAAAACATTTTTCTTAATATAGAAAGCAAGTTTATTAATATTACAACACAACCAAATACATTCTAATCAAACGCAGTTTTTTTTTTTTTTTTTTTTTGTAATTTTTGGGTTGAGTACAAAGTTTAGGGCTACGAAGACTTCATGGACATGCCTTCAATTCCTACTCTGTTTTTTGTTTTTAGTTTTCTTAAATAGTTCATCCTTCAAACTAGTTCGATCCGAGCACTATCGAATTTAAAGTAGGGGTAGTGTTTCCAAAATTATTTTTTTCATTCTCAAAGCTCGAATTTGAGACTTATAGTTAAGGGACACAAACTGCTTACGACTTGTGCCAACGGTATTTGCTAATTCTTACTTTGTTTTGGTAATTCCTACTTTGTTTAAGCCACTAAAATTGGTCTGGTAATGAAGAAGGATAATATACATGAGGTAATACGTTCAAACAAAAACAAAAGCAAAAACAAAAAAATAGATAAAATATGTCAAATTTAGAGAAAAATAAATAAATACAATATATAATTTAAACTAAGTAACCAACCAAAGATAAGTAGCACTATTCTTTGCCTGAAATCTATTGATAACTAAGCAGCTTTTACAGCTGGGAATCAAAACGAAAAAATATTGCAAATCAAAGAGTGGATTACACCTCTTCTCAAGTTAGATATGAAACTCTTTAGTGTTTGTAAGACTGTTAAGATAGATAAGCACAAGATGACTAACATAAAACGCTCTAAAAGAGAAAAACCAAAACCCAATTAAAAAGAACAATAAAGACACACCATGTGTCATTGTGAGAGGTAGATATGAATAAACTTGAAATCTAACATATCTAAATAATTTTTAAAAAAACACACAAACACAAAAGAAAAAGAGAATGGGGTTGTCACAACATAGAGTATGGTAACCCCTACTTCTACATAGGGCCGACAAAACGGGTTTGGCTTGGTGAGCTGTCCCACCCTCGCTAACCAAACGAGACAGAGTTGGCTGGTTCATTTTTTTGGCGGGTTGATGGCCGGACGGAGCAAGGTGAGGCATGTCAGTGTAAAATAAATTCGGACTGATATACCAACCTATCTCGCCCGTCAAACGAGACATAATAGACCGAATTTTTTTAACTCACTTTCAAAAATGAGACAAGGCAAACTAGTTCAATATTTTGCGGGTTGACAGTGAAACGGAACTAACCACCCCTCTTTGCTACCTCTACTCCTACACTCTCACGTAAAAAGGCTCAAAACCATAAAAAAGATAAAAGAGAAAGAAACTTAGGTGGAATAAATAACAACCCTAGTTTTCCTAGGATAAATTATAATTTTTCCACTAAAATTACTTTCCTAAAATCCAAATTCACATTTTCATCCCAAAAGTTAGCATCCTTTTAATTCTGCATCTTAGATGGAATTAATTGTGTATGCTCAAAAGCAGTTTGGAATTTGATAACACGACCCCACTAAAACAGGGGTTTTAAATTTTTTTGCATCAGTTTACTGCTACCTTGGAGGGCAAGCCTTTTAGTATTAATAAAATTGATCTTTTATGACTAAAAAATCAGGTTCTAATCCAAAAAGCATATTTTTCTTTTTTTTTTTTTGCAAATATTACTTTGTACGCAACCTTACATGGATAAATGCAAACAAATTATTTCTCAGATTTGAACATGTGATTGAAAACCTTTTAGTCAAAAAAATAAAAATAAATGAGCGCACACATACATAAAAGAAAAAAAAATTATGAATGACAATGCAAATCAGTAGAAAGAAAAGAATTATTTGCCCACAAACTAGGGCCACCTTTGGGTATAATATATTAATATGCAAGCATCACCATTACCATATATCATGCCACTCCTCACAAAGAAAACCATAAGTTTAAAAATATGCAATGAAGATTGCTTATATTGCATATGACAAACTATACACCAATTTAAGGAGAAAAAACTTTATATGATTTGTGCCACTCAGCGTCGAACCACAACTTCTTGCTTACAGACAGGGCAGAAGTTTTTATGCACAAGCCATTGTTTTATACACTGAAAGTGATAGCTGTGTTCACAACTTAACCTCCCCAGTTCATCATCTGATTCATACTCCTCCTGAAACACACAAGAAGCAAGATACATTAACATGATATTAAAGTATTTAAAAACATTTTAAAATGTTTACTGAACATTGCATATAAATGATATAATATAAAGCAAGTTAAGGTAAAGTAATGTGTTGATGAACTTTTCAAATCTGAAACTTAATTTAATTATATAAACTCACCTGACAAATAGTGCACTTTTTTTCTGTTTGATGCTTTGGTGCATCATTTGAAATTAAAAGCTTAATTTTCCTTATGTTGAGTCCCATCTCATCTTCATTAAGTCCAGTGTTCACATAACCAATTCTCTCACCCAGCTCAAGCAATTGCTGTTAAACAAACCAGAAATTTTGATGAACATAAAATGAAAATGCATGGACACAGACAGTGTATCAATAGTTTGGGGATACAATCATTACAAATTAAAATTTATAGAAAGTTCAACTGGAGAAAGAACTCACCTCGTATGACATGTTATCAACATCAAGTCTCCAGTCTCTAAATTGGTCATGTGAATTTAATCGTCCTCCCATTATTAGTCTTCCTTGAATTATCATTATCTTCAAAGTTCCAACAACAATCAAGATATTCAATAATAATACCTCTTGAATACAGTAAAATCTAAGACAAGACTTGGATGTATTATATTTATAACACGATGCACTTTTGCACATGTTTGTTCTCATTATTCTACTAATTTGTTAGAGGTAAGATATTGATACTACCAAATGTTTCTACTACCACTCTAATCACCATTGGATTAGAGAAAAAGTTGAATGAAAAGAGAGAAAAGAAAAATAATTTTTGAATCCAACGGTGATTAGAGTGGTGGTGGAGTGGTAGTAGATAAATTTGATAGTATGAATATCCTACCTCTTTTAGTTAAATCAAAATTTGCACTAACAAACCCCCAAGGGTAGCTCAGTTGCAACTCAAAAACTTTTCAAAGATTTGCTTGAGTCAGGGGTTCAAACCCTGCCTCAAGCAAATTCTTGGAAAATCTTTGAGGGCCAGAGGGGATGTGCCTCCTCCTCGGTTGGAGGATTAGTCTCATCCTTCCTTCAGTAGCGAAGCTCAATGCACTCGCTGTTCCAATGAGGAATACCTTTGGGTTATACCAAAAAAAATATATATATCCACTGACAAGCCTTGGTTAGTCGGTTACATTTGTAAATGATAAACATAAAAGGAATAAGGAAGTATGCAAATCTATCTATAAATATTCTATTTTTGGGTAAACAAAACCATCTAACAATATGCTAAAACGGTAAGCCCAAAATAGTGAGAATGTACATAGCAATCAAATTAAAATGACATCAAAAAATTTAATGGCTCAAATTTAAGTACATAGTACATAGACATCTACAATATGAAACAAGTGTCCCTTCAAGTACTTTTTGTTTCTTGCCAATTTCTAAGAACAAGTTTATGGATAGCAAGTAATTGGACCAGATTTTGTTTTATGTTTCTAAAGACCTAGTGTTGTCCACCTCTGCTTCATCACAATACAAAGCAAGATAAGTCATTCCATTTTGGCATAGAATAGTCTGTGGTAAAGGATTTATGCAGGCACCGCACCATAGCATGTAGGAAGTTTTGGCATAATGATTACTTCAACCAAAAAAAAAAGGCCAATCTAAGGTCTGCACTAATTGATAGTTTTCTTCTGCTATAGACGGACAACAGTGCAGTTAGTGCTGCATTTACTTTCCTCTCCAAAGGACCATTACTTTATAGAAACCCAAGACCTATTTTTGGTTTTTTTTTTTTTTTTGGTAATCTATTGTTGGTTTAACTTGAACAGTACGTAGCAGTACATGGGAATGGACCCTCTTATGTGGAAAAGTGATCATGTGATCATTTTATTTGATCACAACCACTCATTAATAATGAGATAAGAGAGAGAAAAGTGTATAATATTGAAATGAGTGGTTGTGATCAAATAACATGACCACTTTTCCACATCAGAGGATCCATTCCTGCAGTACATACCCTTGCTTCATCAACCGTTCCACTTTAGTCAGAGAATACCAACAGGCTGAGTTGGTGTTTGGTACTATTTATGCAAAATTTGGAGCTCACCTATATTACACACTTGAAACAAATCATAACACGGACTCGTTTTTAGCCACAAAAAAGAAAGCAACACTTATTTATACCTGAAGAAAATACTTTTTCACCATTTTTTTCACATTTTAATTTCAACACACTTGAAACAAGAATGTTGCCTAACACAACATGATCCTATCTAACTATATCTGCAAATCATAACACTAGTTTTTAGCAACAAAAAAGAAAGCAACACTTATTTATACCTCAAGAAAAAATAATGGTATGGTAAGTTAATTTCCAATAAAAATTATGATCAGATAATTCAAGACCCATCCACAGTTACCCAGTATCAACAAGAATCTCATAAATTTTAATATTATTTTTGAAAAATTAAAAATGATAAGAGTAAATTATCATCTTCAGTCAAATCAAATTCAATGACAGACTGCATACCAAGCAACAGCTTCAGATACAAATAACCCAAATTTTGCACTTTCTATAAACCATGCACTGATCAATACCACAACAACAAGAGTACATGAAAGGGTATTAGATCAAGACCAACCTCAGCAAGACCATCAGAGGAAGGATGTGGAACGTGGCGATAGTATCTAGCACTGCCAAAAGACTCTAAGCCAGGGCGTGTGTTAAAAATGTCAGGATCATCATCCATAAACGAAATGCTTTCAGGGTTTACAGTGCGCCTTCCAAAATAAGATGGACGCTGCCAATATATTCATGAAGCACAATTATACCATGTCAAAGCAATTAGACACCAAAACAATGACGAAACTTAACACAAAAGGAACAAAAAACTCAACTAGTCATTCACATGTCTATCTTATGTATTGTACAATAAAAGAAACAACTCCATAATACAAGTGATAATGAGTGTCCTCCTACACTTCAAGTTTCGATCAATGAACATGTTATTGCAGTCTCCCCTTACTCAAGGGGTCCACAATAAACCAATCAACAACTCCCCCATGCGTCTATAATATAAAATGGAATGCGTGCACGCATTAGGTGAAGGTGGCAGCTATTAATAGATGATGATGTTGATCTCAAAACACTTTCACTTAAAAACCAAACAAAAAACAAAAGCGGTCCTAGCTGAAATTGAACAAATATAGAAAAATGTTTTCGCAGTTATTGCATATAACTTATATATATATATAATATATATATATATATTGATATATTAAAAAATTATAAATCTAAAGACTATTATAACCTGAAATAAATCAAAATTATAAAAACACCATGATTCTCACCAAAACCCCAAAACGATCGTATTGGGCTGCAGCTAGAAAAAACGAATCCATACTTCTTTTAGGCCCATTTTCACACCCAAAAAATTATATATATATATATATATATATATATATATATATATATATATATCCGCCATTGATTTTTTTGATCTAACTGCTCTCAGATGAGGTGTTAAACTTCGAATTTGACACCGGTGTCAAATGATCCTGCCTCATAAATATATATATATATATATATATATATATATATATATATATATATATTCAATTTTGTAATTTGTGAGCAGAAAATCAGAAATTAATTAATCAGGTAAGGAAGACTAAAAAGAATGGTGGTCTTAATGCTTAGGAAAGATCAATTTTTTACATTGCTATGAAGATAACACACACATTTACAAACAAAAAATGTAAAATTTATTAGTACAGCATACCATATGGAATCAAATCTTCAGGGTCTACGAAATTAGACATAGAAAATGCTTAGGAGAAAAAGAAAAAAAAAAAATTTGAATAGATTTAACTACCAAATCATTCAAGAGGAAGGATTATTGTTCAGAAATCAGAATACCTCCCTGTGTGTTATTCTCTCCGCATCAAGGTTTCCTCTTGCAGACACATTCTTCCTGGTCACAACACAATCCACATCAGCTGAGAACCCAATTCCAGGGCCACACCAAACATCCTGAAAATCCACACAAGTAGCAGAACCGTGACTAGGACCATCATCAACAACCCCATGACATGTCTTGTTGTTGTTACTGTTCCTTCTGTTCTTCTTTTTTCTGTTCTTCTTCCCTTGCCAATCCGCGGAGGATCTTATCACCCCCGGAACCGACACCTCCTGCGATGCACCGGCGGTGCAACCAAGCCCTCTGAAGGTTGCTGCAGAGAAGTTGTTGTTACTGTTACTGTTGTTGTTGCTGTTCTTCTTCTTCTTGTTCCTGTTCTGGCCACTGGCATGTGTGGTTTCATTGGATGTGTTGTTGTTGTTGTTGTTGTTGTTGGAGAAACTAGAGAGGAAAGAAGAGATTGTGGATTTGCAGGTAGTGGATTGGACTATGGAAGGGATTTGTGGGGTTGGATCAGTTTCTGAAATGGAGTGCCTGAACTGGTTTCTTGGTCTTCTCCATTTGATGTGTTCTGTGACAACAGGCATGATTTAGAGAGAGAGAGAGAGAGAGAGAGAGTGATTGTGTTGACTGTTAGAGATTTAAGAAGAGAATGAAACATAATCTGGAAGTGGAACTTGGGAAGGTATGGAACTAGTTTTGTAGAATGCAGAGAATAATGTGGTTTTAATTAGTATTGAAAATTTGAAAATAATGAATCTTTAATTGTGGGGTTGCTTTCTTTGTGGTCTTGTTTGTTAGGTGGGCTCTGTTTTGTTTTCTTCCTTGAATTGTGGGCATATGCCTATTCAATTTGTAGCCTGAGTCCCTGGAATCTGTGACTCACTTTTGCTTCTTTTTGTGCTTTTTAAGCCATTCTGATGCTATGTGTTAAAATAAAAGTTGAAACTTGAAAACCCCTTCCTCTCTCTCTCTCTCATTGTCCTTGGATTGGAGTGGTTTGGTTTTAGGCTTGTAGAGTGGAAAAGAGGTACCAAGGGTCATATAATAAAGGGTTATATTTATCTCATTTAATATGAGATAACTCATTTTCCTACCCACACATAATAAAGTTGAATCTCACTATTATTTTTTTTCTCTCCAATCATTTGTGGGACCCTCTTATTATTTTGTTTCACCAACATGAGATATGAGATATCTTATCTACATCAGCATAAGAAAAATATTTTCCTATAATAAATTAAAAAACATTAGAGGATTTTAGTTTTAACTTGTAAGAGGTCAAGAGTGGACAGCATTGGAAAGGGTCCCACATAGAAATTACAAGGTCAAAAACCATGAATGTTTTTTTGGGCTGTGGTTTCATACCCATCATTTAATTACTAGCCATCTACAGTAATAGTTGTTATCATGTGGGGTGTCTTCCTTATAAGGCAACCTAGCTGTAATTTGCATGCAGTTCGTTGTTTTATTCACTGGGGGAAAATGATTTATGCCGAGACTTCCTTTCTACGTATTCCGCAAAAAATCATCTTGTGGACGGTTGATAGAAAAAAGGACGAGAAATGAAAACAGAAAAATTAATAGATAATCGGCTCTGTATCTCTCATTTAAAGAGGGACTTTGGAAAAAAAAATCATTTTGCCCCGGATTTGGACCATTCTATGTGAAAAGTAATTATACAATCAGATCTGTGTACTTATAATTTTTTTTTTATAACCTCTTACAATCATATTTTAATACCGTTGATTTCCGCCAATTAACGGTTATGATTTTCACATATTAAACTAGTTAATTAATTATTAATTCACAATAAATGATAACCGTTCATTGGCGGAAATCAACGGTGTTAAGATATGGTTGTAAGAGGTTGTAAAAGAAATGTTATAAGTATAATCTTCCTCATATAATCATATCATTTAATTACAATCAAATATTGATAATGCAATAAGAGATAAAAAAAATTATATAATCTTTAAATGAGTAACTCATAGTTCTCAATTTCTAATTATCAAAATAACAAAATACAACTCTTAAAATAAGGGTCTTAAGCACCCTTTTATAAACAAATTATAAATTGATCCAAAATTCAAATTATAAAATCTTAAAATTTAGAAAACTTTCTAAAATAAATATAACAGTAATTATCTTCTATAAATAAATAAATAATTATAATTAAATCATTCAAAATACATCTCAAATCTTAGATCTCAAATCATGTCAAATGTGTTGCTTTTCTTTTTTTGTCAAACAAATCGCAATCATATATGCTATTTGATTTGGACTTGAATTTGATTTTGATTTGTTATATTTCAAATTACTATTTCTTTTAACAATTGAACCATATTTACTGAGCCACAATTCTGATTGACTCTTAACTTCTTAGTCAATGGTCGGATCATGTGTGATCATTAATTATATATTCTCTACGTATTATGAGTTAGACACTTTTTCCGCCTTTTATTACAACTTTTTGCCTTTAATTATGTAATGAAAATCATTCTAAATTTGTAAACAATAATGTGTTCATATATAAACCTTTTCTCCCATCCTACTAAATTTTGGTATATTTGGAATTTCATTGAAATGGAGCAGGTGAACGACCTCATTGGCTTGTTAAGACAACCTCAATATGCTAGCTAGAAAGATTAGCATAAATGGAAAATGAAAGCAAATGACTAAAATCTAAATGAAGAAATTAAAAAATGGGGCCCTATTATTCTCTTGTAAATGACATATGAGCTTACTAGTGGTGAGTATATTGAATGACCCTCGTTGGTTCTTTAAAAAGACCCTTGACCCATATGAAAGGCGCGTTCTCCTTCTTTAAACACAATGATGTTGTCACCAAAGTAATAAGGCCATTGTTTTCATATGCCTTATTAAACACTTTCAAACCGTGAGAGTCCTATGAAATGTAGTGTGGCTTATAATTAACCTTGAAATGTGCGAAAGAGATATAATAATGGGACTGCGAAGGAGTAAAGAACAAAGGCAAAAGAACAAAAAAAATGTTCCGCTATACTTTTTGACTTGTGTACAGATTGATTAATTGAAGTTGGACCTCATATATGGGAGACAAAAGAACAATTTGGCCAGAGAGGTACAATCATAAGGATAAAGCAAATTGCCCTTAATAAGTAACTTATTAATTTTTAGGCTTAGCTTGCAATTTCAATGTGGTTGATTAACTTAGGAATCAATAAAAACATCCATTTATTTAACCATCAATTGCCTGCAAATTTGGAATTTGGACACCCACTATATTCAAGTTTTCTTGTTATATTCTAATTTAGAACAGTTTACACTTTGGTTGATATTTTAATCAGATATTAACTAGCCAAAAAAATTTCCAATCTTTAAACATGAAAAAAATTTAATATGATTCAGGTCCACCATTTATTCAGTAATCCCTTTTCTATAAATGGAAAATTTTCTTTCATTTCTAACTCTTTCTTTTTAATTTTTTCCTCCTCCATCCCTCCTTTTTTTCTATCTTAAAAGGGATCACGTGCACCCGGCCCATAAAAAAATCTTCTCTCTCAGCAGAGAATTTCAGCATAAACAGGAGTCACATGATGTTTCCAGTTAAGGCTGAACTGTACTCACCAATCAAATCATTAAATTAAGAAAGTTATGGTTAATCCAAGAATTATATCGTTTTCTGACTTCTGTCATCTTTGAGAATAGTAGAATACATAATTCACCTGCCAAGGTAATAACTGTTTCTTATATTTCAAAGGTTCCTTTATTAGTTTAATATAAGGGAAATAATATTCTCATGTTACATGAGAATTAATCATTTTACTACACAAATTCATTTTCCGTGCTAATTAATTTTTCTTTTCTTTTTAAATATAAAATATGGGATCCACATTTAACTTCTCTCTACTTTTTTCTCTCCTACAATCCTACAACATAAGAAAACTTAAACTCTTAATATAAATGGTGCAAATAGCTAAATAGTTTGACTCAATGCTCAAATTAGTTGATCCTACTGCATACTAGAAAGTGACAACTTACATATTTTGCTAAGCAGAAAGGGACTTGGCTTTGATTAATTATGACCATAATTAATTAGGCCAATTCAACATAATGCCACCTTTAACTCCAACTTTGCCAAAAGCCATAAGTAATATGCTTATGCACACAATCTCGGTAGCTTATGAATATTCATGAGCTGCAATAAGATTACAGTGGCCATTGTGCCGAAAGTTTTTTTTTTTTTACATTGCCGAAAGTTTTGTTAAATAGAACTCAAATCAATCATAATGTTCACATCTTTTTTTGATGCATTACTAATGATCTATCAAAGAGAGAAAAGTATCATTAGGTTGCAAAGTTATTGATGGCTGTTCCGCTGAAAATTTAATAGGCAAGGTTAAAGGTTACTCTCTTTTTTATGATAAAAATACTAAAATTAATTTTTTAAAATAATATAATAATCTTAAAAGAATATAGATATTTTTTTAAGGGAAACGTATGTCTCATTTTAAAGGAGGTAAAGTTGTGTCATTTTAAGAGAGAAAAAGAAATAGATAAAAGAGCAGAGAGAGTTGACAAAAAAATAAAGGTGTGGTCCCACCTCTTTGTGAGGGTGAAAGGATATAAGTTGTGTTATTTAATAGGATAAACATTTTTCCCTTTTTTTAATTAAAAATGTGTTTCCTTTTTTAAAAAAACACACAAATGGACAATGTACTCTGTGATTTCTCAGGGACAACGACCATTTTGCCACGTGTTGGTCAAAAAATTACCAGATTGTCATGTACCAATAAAAATTTGTTAAAATACCATGTCTCCTAACTTGTTACAACATGTAGCAAGTTAGATCCGCACATGTGGGAGCTTTTTTGAGGCCACATAACTCGCTACAAAATGTAGCAATTTTGGCCAGTCAACCCATTGAATAAATCTTTGGTGATACTGTTGCATCAAAGATTCAGTACATCCCACCAATAGAAATATTATATGTTAGCTAAAGTTTTTTTTTCTCTTCCAATTTTTTTCTCTCCTATGATGTGTAATATTTCTATTGGTGGGATGCACTGATAAAAAAATTTCTCTCTTCTTTGATAAAATTTATTACCAATAAAAAATTTAAAAAAAAATTGTCAAATACATATAATATAAAATATGAAAATACCAATGCATTCACCATAAAACTAATGAAGATAATATTGAATCCAAAGATTGTCAGCATAAAAGTTCAGTGGGCGAATAGTGCATAGTAGCCAAAAAAAACCATTATTAAAAAAAAAAATAGTTACCAATGAAAAAAAAATACTAAACTAATTGATTTTGTATTTGGCACTTTGGTGTTCTCTCACTGTGTCTGTGAGCTCGTATCTCTCTTCAATGGAGGTGGTGGAGCTTGCAAGATAGAATTAGGTCATTCTTCACGCCTGCCCAGCATGTTATCGTCTATTTCTGCTTTGTTCCTTCTTTCGCTACTGCTAGGATTCTTCATTTGTGCTCCCACTTTTTCGTTCTCTTTTCTTGACAAAAACAAATTTTGAAATTAACTATTGTCTCGCACATGTGTTGTTGCAACTCTAACAAACAGAAATTCAATTAATTAAAATCTCAACAAAATTGATTTGAAAATCGAGGAAGCTAAATAAATCAAGAGTTTATTTTTAACAAAGTTATATATATACACATTTGGTAAAGAAGGAAGGAATTTTTTTTTGGTAAGTGGAACAAAGTAAATATTTTAAAGTTTATAAAAAAAAAGTAAATATTTTAAAATATTTCCAAACTCCTTAATTACTTTAAGAAACTGATATTTTCGTTTAGATCCAGGAAAATTAATTAATTACTAATTGTATTTAATAGCCAATATAGATAAAAGAGAAAATCTCTCCTAGAATTGCTATAAAACGTGATTATGGGATAGAGAAAATATGATTATGGGCTATAAAATAAAGGAGAAGAGAGAAACTTAAATAAAGTAACACATATTGATGTAAAGTAATAAATTTTCCTTAAAATTCCTCTTTCTTAAACTCGTTGGAACATGTCAGAAAAAGTGTCACGTGGACTGACAGGTTGACTTATAATGATCCTAGCTTATAAACAAAGAATTTACAAATTTACTAAGGAATAATAGTAATTAATGGAGAGTTAATTAGAGGATAAGTCTAATTAGATGAGCTAAAGCCACATTATGTGAAAGAGTTAAAAATGACAGTTAAGTTATGAAACACCGACATTTCAAAAATTCTGAAGTGTCGTGTCCGACACTTCCCGACACTCCCCGACACTTCAACACGCAGTGTAGAGATTCAAAAAAAAGTTCAAAGGTTGCGTTGTATTGTATTTTCAGTTCCAACTATTAGATTCGTTAGATTACGATTATCATTCTATTGAGTTTAATATAAATATTTGGGATATCTTATGTTTCTTTGTAAAATTGATGGATATTATAAGTTTAGCTTACTTTTTTGTTAAATTATTGAATATTAAATATAATATACACTATATAAATTAAAAATATTATTTAATATCAAAACGTGTCCTAACGTGTCGAAATCTAACATTTTTTGGAATTAATGTGTCGGAGTGTCGTATCGTGTCGTGTCTCGTGTCCCGTGTCAATATCGGTGCTACATAGGTTAAGGGGGTAAAATTGTGGGTAAATAAAGTTACCCAAAAAATGAAAGTAAAATTATAAATATTATAAAAAAAATTTCTAGAATAATGTGTCGAGTTAAAAAGATAGCTAAGTGAGCGAGATAAATAAGTATATACCTACTTGGACTGCACAACTCACTTAAGTAAGAAAAAAAACACACACACACACACACACTCTCCCTCATTTCTTCTTCCCTACGGTAGAGCCCTCTTCCCCCATTTCAAGAATGCTTGAAATTTTTCAAAAATCATAGAGACAGCTAGAGACCTCCTAATCACTTGGTTCCAAAGCCAAAAGTATGTCAAATCATCTCCTCTTTAAAGCCAAACCATCATTTTCATGTGGGGATTTGTGTTGAGTGAGATACCACCCCTCTACCATTTCGAGTATTGAAGGAAATTGGTGATTTTGAGTATTTTGGAAACAATGGAGCTTGGGATTTACCTTTTCTAGTATTCTAGCATGATTTATGGTAAGTTTCCCCAACTGCAATTTCATTATTATGCAATTTCAAGAAAGTTAAGTTTTTGTGATGAAATAGTGCACGAAAATGTGAGGATTTTATGGATTGTGATGATTGTTTGTGGTATATTCATGTTGGAGAGTTGATCCCAACGTTGTTTTAAGCGATTTCCATGGATTGGAATCCACATTCGCTTGAGTTGGAGATTTATGGACTTTTCACATTGAGGTCAGTCATGGTATGGATAGTAAGAGAGTGATTTGGATATAGTTTCCTTTATAAACATGCTTAGGATTGCTTCTTGATGAAAGACAACAAAAGAAATCACTATTTTGCTCACTATAGAAATCATGGTTTTTTTTGCTATATGTCAATTTCAAAAATTTGATGGCTCGAGTATTTGGGGGAGTAATTTATATGTGAGTCCCTTTGTTAAAATGCTTAGGATTAGTTCCCGTAAAAGGAACAATTATGAAATCGCCATTTAGAACACGTTGATAAATTAGACTCAAAATCAAGTTTAGGTGAAATGTTAGCTATTGGATTAACGTGTTATGTATAACATATGTATTGATCACGCTCGTAACCTTTAAATAGGTGTTTTGGTTTGAAATTCTTGTGGACTTGATTCCTTGAACTACAAGAAAGTGTAAAAAAGGAAGTATGCTTGAGGTAAGCTTTTGGTCATTGGGATTAATCCCTCGTTTGTTCCGCCAAACTCTAATGGAGGATGGTTTTTTCATATAGTATGTGGATATGAACTGTTATATGGCGCATGTATATGTATGTATGTTTGTGTGCCACTAGGGGTGAAACTGGGCCGGGCCGGCCTACAGGGGCCTACGGCTCGGCCTATATCAGGCCAGACCTGACCTAGTATATTTTGTATAATAGGCCAGGCTTGGGCCATAAAAAAGCCTGTTTAATAAAAAGGTCGTAGGCCCACTTTCAAAAGGCTGGGCCTATAATAAGCCTACAAGCCGGCCTGTATTGTATTATTTATTTTAAATAAAACAAAATAGAGTAAGTATGTTTGAAGAAAAAACAAAAGATATAAATTTAATCAATTGCAATTATTTATAACTTAATTATATTCGATTATATTTTAATAGAAATCTTACTTTATTTCTTATATAGGAGGAACCAACATCTTAACATATTAGATTGTGTATATGAATATATTAAAAGATTTTTGGGAGAGGTTATAGTTACTACAAGCATCATGATGTGTTTGTTGGACTCATGTAGTTATTTTAATTTACATAGTATGGATATGTTTGTTGGATCTGATGAAATATATGTTATTTAGTTTGAGCATTTTACTTTTGAAAATGACTTAAATGCATATTGTATGAGTTTTGTTATGATTCATGATTCTGTTTGGACGTTGAAATTATGATTTTTGTTGTAGCAACAGAATTTGAGTACTTTGTAAAGTTGATTTATGGTTCTACTTGGAAGTTAAGAATTAACAGGCTAACGGGCTAAGGCAGACCATTTATTTTTTTATAAACGGGCCAAGTCAGGCTAACAGTTAGACTCATACTAGACTTGGGCCAGGCTAAATTGAAATTTTTTTTACGAGGCTTGGGCTTTTCTGGGCAAAGCTTGGCCCAACCCAGCCCACTTTCACCCCTATGTGCCACAGAAGGGGAGTTACCTTGTGTGTGAATCATAAGAGGAGTTACCTTATGTGTAATACAGGATGAGTTATCATGTACAAGTATGTTGCAAGATGAGTTACCTTACGTAATGCATACATGTTTTATTCTCTGGCCAGTAGGACTTATTATCTGCACACTGCATTGATGTACATATTCTGATGCATGCATGGATTTTATACTGTGATTATAACATAAGTGAGCTTAGGGATGGAAGAGCCCTCGAAGGATCCTTAGCTTACTGAGGTAATTATATTATCTCACCCCGCATTATAGGGATTACCATTTCAGTTACAGGAGCTGATGGTGTTGAAGTATCGCGTGGCAAAAGGCCCAAGGAGAGATATTACCTGACCTGATAGTCAGGATTAGTTTGTTATTTTGACATGTACATGACATGTTATTGTTTTGAGTTGTATATACCATGTCATTCTTTTTAGAGAGCATAGCGGATACCTATGCCATATTGGTAGTTTGTATATGTCATTAGTGATGCATTTCCAGGTCTATGTTACTTATTTAATTGCATCTCTTTTGTTTATTTGATGTAATTATATAAGTAACATCATGGGCATTATTTTGAGACCCGATGGTTATGAGATAGCCTAAGCCAAGGATGGATGGGCAATATGTTTCATCTATGTTGTGTTATGACTAGGATATGTTTAAACTGTTAATCAGATGAAAATTATCATGGTGGGAAACAATGGTGGACTAAGGTAGTTGCCATTGTCTGCACTTGCAGATCTAAAGTTGAGGAAAAAAATTCAGAATAGGGTGTGCGATTCAAGTCAAGTAAAAAAATAAATAAATAGAAAAATTGAAAGGAAAAGATAAAGAGTGGAGGAGAATCACACGAAATCTTCATGTTTTTTTATGAAACAAAATTGACCAACTTTAGATCAAATAGACATCGACAAAGGTGGATTTTTATCGTTTAACCCCTACAATTATACTATATTTTACAAATGTCTTTTTATCGTGTTTATTTATTTTTTAATTATCATTATCGATTATTTCCTTATCAACCAAAGTTTTACTTTTAAAGTGGAAGCAAAAATTAGATCATGATTATGATCTTTAAAAAAATAGGGGGTGGCGCCCCCAAACCCCCATCCTAATGTGCAGATATAAAGAAAATTTTCTAGGTCTGCCACTGGTGGGAAATATCCCAAGTGATCCAAAATACAGACAATATGTCATCTGTTTTATTTTGACCATGGAAGTGATAAGTTTGCAATACATAAGGAAAAAGAAAAAGTTAACCAGTTAGCTTCCGTATTTAATTTACCAAAGTATGTTACGCTTATTATCATATGAGTCTTAATTAACCAATTGCAGACGAAACGTTACATGACTGACCAAAATTGCTACACTATGTAGCGAGTTACGTGGCATCAAAAAAGCTGCCATGTGTGCAGACCTAACTCGCTACACGTAGTAGGGAGTTAGGTGACGTGCCATTTTGACAAATTTTCTTTGGTACTGACATTCCGATAAAAAATTTTACCAACATTTGAAAAAATGGCAGTTCCCCAACATCATCATCTCTCAATTTTCGAATGCTTTTATTATTATTATTATTTTAATGCTTTTCTTGCTGATCTTATAGTTTCATATAATTACTCGCCTTATATATGAATAATGCTATACAACTATTTTTTCTGCTGATAAAATACTATTAGAATATATGAATATCCAAGAGTAATTATAAGTAAAAATGTTAGATACCACTTATCTATTTATGATAAAAGAATTATTAGCCTTTCTACTCAAAAAAATAAATTCTTAGCCTTTATTTATTACATGCGCTTTGCCATTTCTTTTGAGAATTTGTAATTGATGAATTATTGGAAAAATATCTGTGATGCAAAATGAGATAAAATTACTTCCAACAACCTGAAACATAATTTTGGGGTTTGGAAAAGAATTGTAGAATATTTTAATAATTTTGATTTTTTTATTATGTAATTTTATTAAAATATCTTGTATTTTTTCTCAAATCCGCAAAACGGCATCATTTTGGGTTATAAAATATAATTCTATCTCATACTAAAGGAGATAATTTTATCACAGAGGGAATGTTAATCCCCTAATTATTATAGCCTGGGTTTTTTTTTTCAAGGAGGTTATATTTAAAATCTATATTTCCTTACAATCTCTCACATTTTTTTTATTGTTAGATTAAAATCTAAGGGAGAGTGACCATTTTGCATCGCTTCACCAAATTATTTACCAGACTGCCACACAAACAGTAAAAATTCCCGAAATGCCACGCAGCATAATTCACTACACTGTGTAGCGAATTATGTTTGCAAATAATTCGCTACACAGTGTAACGAAATATGCTGTGTCAGGATGCACAGTCAGCAAAAATGACACGTGTCAAGCTGACAGTAATTCATTACACTGTGTAGCAAATTATGCTTGTTTTGCTGCCAGCTTGACACGTGTCATTTTTGCTGACTGTGCAGCCTGACACAACATATTTCGCTACATTGTGTAGCAAATTATTTGCAAAAATAATTCGCTGCACAGTGTAGCGAATTATGCCGCGTGGCATTCTGGAAATTTTTTATGTTTACGTGACAGTCTGCTTAATAATTTGGTGAAGCGTGACAAAATGGTTACTGTTCGAAAATCTAATCACCAACTTTCACTTGAAATTATTTTATAACGATTAACTTAGACCTAACGATAAAAAATGGTTGTAAGATATTATAATAAAAAAAAATTATAAATATAACCTCTCCTTATTTTAAACAAATTTGGTTTTCTTACACACTTTAAAAGTGAGATTACTTTTTGGTTAAAATATTAACTTTCTTCGGATGTGATTTATGTGGGTTCAAACTCCTGACACATTGAAAAGGAAATATCTTCTAAAATCTATATACTATTTAAATTAATTTGAATAGTTGTTGTAGGAAATGTTTTTTTTTTTTTTAAGTATGTATTGTCCTTCATAGATATATCATTGTCATTACTTTCAAGTGTAATTAATGGTGCTTTTCGAACTCCCTTTAAAAACAAATATCACTTCATTATTGTGATTTACATTTCATGCGATCATAATGTATATCACTTAGCTCTTAAATATCCTTATTATATAAAATATTAAAGGTTTAAATATATTCTTAATTAATAAAAAATTAAACATAATTAATTAAAAATAAAATTTAAAAATATTACACAAATTCAGTGTTAAAAAAACTTATTTAATAAAGCAATAAAAATTTAATTTTTTTAACGATAATTATTTAAATAATCATATATTATTATAAAATAGAAATTGTAAAAAAAAAAGCGGTATGAACATATTCTAATTTATGAGGTATGTTAAAATCAGTGTTTTAAAAACCGGCTCGGACCGGCCGGGTCGACCCGGGTCTAGGTGACCCGATGGGTTTCTCGATCCGAGCGGTTATTTGGACCGCTTCTGCAGTCAACTCGGCTTAGATCGTCTGACTCAGCTGAAACCCGGCGACCCGCTTGACCCTCTCTTTTTTTTTGGTAAATTTTTTTTGGTTGATAAGAACTCTTGAATTAAATCATATTCATATTTTATGGTAAATATGATTAAAAAGTAAGGTGAAAATAATTAGGTGTTTTGGATTAGTGCAGTTCGTTTATGTAATTTAGTCGCATCTTATAATGATCTCATGCAGTTAAGTGGTGATAAACACCGATGGTCTCATGCAGTGGCGGATCCAGGAATTTGATGAAGGGTGGGCACCTCCGCACCTGAAATGCAAAAAAATGGGATCTAACCTTTGCGGTTTCCATCACCAAGAATAACTACTTTATCTTTAGGTTGAGATTTGACTCCAGGATGTGACAAAAGAGGAAGGAAGTAAACAACAAATAAATTAGCTGACACAAAGGTATAGGAAATTCCTTCAGCCTCAATAGCTGTATGAAACAAAACATGTCGTTGAAGTCTTGAAGAAAGATGTAGAGTTGTAGCTGTGAAACCAATGCGCTTAAAATGAAAAGTACATTCATACAAGAGTTTTGATGATTACAAACAAGCAATAGAAGCAACACTTGAGTTATCACAACTCACAACAATCAAAAGTCAAAGGAAGCAATTCAAACAAGTCAACAAGAGTGAATCACTCAAGATCTTGATCACAACATGCTCCTGAGAACTTAGAATCCAAAATGTAAAGGTAGATTGATTAATGATGCATAAATGAGCTCAAAGGATATTTAAATCCATGCATGCATTATCCATGTCATCAATTATTTAAAAACATTGATTATTATGAAAAAGATCCTTGAACACTCAAAACATTTTATACGAGTCAAGGAAATACATTAAAAGTGATTAGAAACTAAAAGGAATACTTTACAACTCATAAAACTGCATAATAAGAGAAAGTATTCGAATACTACTTTATATGTATTCGAATACTTAAGTTCAGAACAAAGTATTCGAATACTTTAAGTAAAGTATTCGAATACCAGTTAAAGTATTCGAATACTTTCCTAAAGTATTCGAATACTTACTGGACAGAAAGCAGTCCAACTGCTATAAATGAAGTATTCGAATACCACACAAAAAGTATTCGAATACTTACTGGACAGAAAGCAATCCAACGGCTATAAACGGCTAGTTTTGCGAAAATGAGTGTTCTAAAGGTCATGGGGGGCCTCTATAAATAGTGATCACTATTCACATTGATGGGACACCTTTCCTAATCATTATTCTTGCTTTATTTCATATCATTTGCTTACTATTCATCATCTTGATCATAAATCACCTTTGAGCTTCAATCTTGTGTCATTGATCAATACCTATAAGCTTCAACTTGTATAATCTGTACTTCAAGAGTACAAATCCTTTTCTAAACACTCTCAATCTATTCTTGTGTGTAAAGGGTAGTGAGACCCTAGTGAGAGGTTGCTCATAACCTAAGTAAGTGAGTGGAAGTGTGAAGGTTCCAAGAATTAATTTTCTTGAAGGTTGTAGTGGTTTTTCAAGCACCTTTGAAGCTTGATAATTAGTGGAAAGTTGAACGGGCTGGACGTAGGTCACGGTGGTAGTGACTGAACCAGGATAAATAGTGTTTGCATTCTCTCTAACTCTCTATCTCTTTATATTAGCATTATTTTAACTACTTAAGCTTATCTTTTTCTCCTCTTTATATACCATTCTTTTGTGTGAATCTTCATTTTCTAAGCTTTGCTTTTATCATACTACTTTATCTTAAGAAAATTATTTTTCACATAGGAAGTGAGACATTTTATTAGAAATATTTTTAAAACTCAATTCACCCCCCCTCTTGAGTTTGAGGCCACTTGTCCAACAAGTGGTATCAGAGCTTGGACTCTTGTATAAAGAGCTTAACCGCTTCAAGAGTAAAGATGGCATCTTTGAACAATGATATGCCTCTTGAGGGAACCTCAACTTCAAGACCTCCTTTCTTTAATGGCACCGATTATGCTTATTGGAAAAGTAGAATGCAAATTTTTCTTGAGTCTATTGATTTATAAATTTGGAACATTGTTGATGAGGGATATACAGCTCCCACAAAAAAGGATGAAAGCAACAACGATGTTCCAAAGACTCTAAAGGAATTTTCGGAGGAAGAAAGTAAAGAAGCTAATTGGAATGCTAAGGCTAGAAATTTGATTACCAATGCTTTAGGTAGAGATGAATATTTTCATGTAGCCTCTTGCAAAATCGCAAAAGAAATGTGGGATGTGCTTGAGGTAACACATGAAGGAACTAGTCAAGTTAAAGTCTCAAAAATTCTTGGATTAACTAGAGAATTTGAATTATTTGAAATGAATGATGGTGAAACTATTCATAGCATGCAAAAGAGACTAACCCATATTGTTACTCATTTGGATGCATTAGGAGCTTCATACAATAATTTTCAAATGGTGACTAAAGTCTTGAGAAGCTTGAATAGGGATTGGCAATCTAAGGTGACGGCTATTTGTGAATCAAAAGATTTAAAAAGCATGTCCATTGCTACACTCTTTGGGAAGCTTCAAGAGCATGAGTTAGAATTGGCAAGACTAACTCTGAAGGAGCAAGTCAAAAAGAAAAGCAAAGGATTAACTTTGCAAGCCACTAGCTCCAAATCTCAAGTGGAGGAGGAAAAAGAAAAGGAGCCATCGGAAGATGAATTAGATGAAGATGAAATGAGTTTCTTTGTAAAAAAGTATGGGAAATTCTTTAAGAAGAAGAATTTTCAAAGAAGACCCCCATTTCCTCCAAGGAGAAGATTCAAGGATGAAGGAGCCTCTCAACCTCCTCATACATGTTATGAATGTGGAAAAACCGTACATTTTAAAGCCGACTGCCCTAAGCTTCAAAAGAAAGAAAAGAGTGAAAAGAATCAATTCAAGGATAAGAAAAATTACAAAAAGAAGGCTTATGCGGCGTGGGATGAAGATTCAAGCTCATCCGATGATTTAAGCAATGAAGAAGCAAATGTATGTTTCTTACAAGACTCTAAAGCCTCAAAGGATTTAAGCAAAGGAATGAAACATATGTGTTTCATGACAATTGAAGATGGCAATGAATCGGAATCCGAGGTAAACTCCACTTCCTCTTCTATATCTCCTTCATATGATGAATTGCAAAATTTATTTGATGAACTACATAGTGAATCTTTAGAGCATGTTAAATCTCTTAGAGAAATGAGAAAAACCATTATTTCCTTAGAAAAACAAATTGCATGCTCAAACAAAGAAGTAAAAGATTTAAAAGATGAAAATGACACACTTAAATTGATTGATGCTAGCGCAAATTGCATTAAATGTTTATCTTTAAATGATCATGCATCATCATCATCATGTGCTTCATGTGAAAAGCTAACAAATGAAATTGATGACTTAAACAATGTGCTAAGCAAGTTTACATGTGGTAGAGACAACTTAAATGCATTGCTTGGAAAACAAAGATGCATGTTTAACAAATCCGGCTTAGGATTCGATACTAACATACAAGAAAAATCCTATAAGAACTTCTTCATATCACCATCTTACATGACTAGTAGTCCCTTCATTAAATGCTATCATTGTGGTGGAAAAGGACATAGTGCATCAACATGTAAGATTAGAAAGAATGGAATTAATGGTCAAAAGAAAGTGTGGGTTCCTAAAGGAACTAGACCCATGACTAACACCC